>JAQBSW010001313.1:0-139505 GCA_029291075.1 Eudiplozoon nipponicum | reverse complement strand
GAATTTTAGCTCAGTGAGGAGGAAAATCAAAAATTTAATTCAATAGCTATGCCAAATTGGCTCCACCTGAATAATAGAATGAGAAAAATCCAGTATTTGTAATATAATTAAAAATTGCATGTCGTTCGCGACTTAATTGGCATATTCGATGAGTTGCAAGTCTGAAGCAAATATCTCTCAGTTCGAATTCCATACGAGACAACTCTTGCAAGTACCGTATGTGCGCCTAGTAAGACACCCCCGTCTTATTGATAAATTAAATTTGGTACGTTATGCGATTTTTAGTTTATATTGATAGCTTTTATATAATCAAAATCCCATCGATATAAGGTATATATATATATATATATATATTAATATATATATATATATATATATATATATATACATGTGAAAAAAGATCTCTTTTCTAGCTAAATGGTTTTTAGAAGTTAGAACGAGCCTTGCCTAGTCTGAATTCTAATTGCCATTGTTAATTTAATCTATATCATTACGTTTATTTAAAGATATGATATAAGTCCGAACACCAAAATATTTGGTACACAAACGTATATATTGAACAGGTTACATGGTATTATCAATTAAAGGTGCTTATTAGTATAATCACTAAATGGGAACTGATGAATAAAAATGACATGCATGATTATGGCACAGAAATGATGCATTAATCATGTGAAACGGAAAATTGTGGGAAGTAGATTTTCTGCGATTTGCTAAATACTGTAGGCAAAGCAAGCTTTTTCATGTAATGATTCGCACACTAAAGAGAGCACAGAAAATACTTGTGTAACAGTTATTTGGGTCATATCAGCACAATATAGCAAGTCATCAATTGTCTATGTTCGTTCTATTATATATTTGAATTAACCGCAATGACTGTTGTTGTTAACCTAAGAAAATGACCACACGTAGATTATAATGATACACTTAAATATAAGGTTCTTAAGCATGGTCGGAGCTATGGAATTTTAGATGTTATATATATATATATATATATATATATATATATATATATATATATATATATATATGTCTTGCAGTATTGACAATGTTTTGAAAACAATAGGACAAGTTATCGGGCCTCATGCCCTGGAAACCGAGTGGAAAAGAGTAAAGGAATTTCCGTCGCAATTCCCATTGTAGACCCGGTATTTCTGATTGTTCTCTGGTTTTGCGCGAATTATGATGTCTGTCGCATTGAAGCTTTGAAATTATAGAGAAACATTTGACTTGTGCACCTAATCAAATAAGTAAGGATCGATTGTGCTGATGTTGAATATTTTTTTTAAAATCCAGTTTGTGTACATGAAATAAGAAATTTCAGTTTCCTGAATCAGGCGCATCACATTCCAAACCTATTGTCCTTTACAAGTACATCCTGAATTGTTATCATAATACAATGGATAGGAGAAAATGTGCTTTAAAACTTTAATTTATATTTAATACCACAGTAAAGATCAAAGAAGATCGAGACTCGACGGTGTTTATAACTGACGGTGGTTACTGCATGTTGTGTGAACGGCTTGCTAAGGGGATGGGCGTTTATTACATTTCTAAACACTATTTAAAAAATAACATCACATTCAAAGAGATGCAGTGAAACATCAACCCGACTATCGAAATCAACAGAAATAAACATGGGAGCAAAGTACAAAAATATTGATTATTAAACTACTTTTAAAAGCTGTGAGTGGTTAACAAGTCAGCGTGAAATTAACTTGAACTGCTAATAAAGATAAAGTAATTCGTGTTGCTAATCAAATTTGATTTGTAAAATTTGGCAAACGCAATCAGTAACTCTATAATCAAAAAGGGTAATGCATTTGTTTTTTATTAGCAATTAAAGAAAAAAACAGCAGTTAATTTCGACCCCATATTTTATTTATCTAAATAAATGCATAAATTGTCGATTAAATTAAGTAGGCCAATAGAGCGATGGCAAACAACCAGAATTAAAGATAGTAATTAAAACATGTGCAGAAATGAATGATGAATATACGTCCAAAATTGTTTAGAATATTGTTCAAATCTCGCGCATATGCTCTTTAGGTTATATATAAGAAACAGTGTAAATTCAAATTCAGAAATAGGTTAGAGATGTTTAAGCACTGCGAGAGAAAAAATTGGAAGTCTAATTGATACAAGTGAACAAGCCTATTTGGAATTTGAGTCTGGATTTTTCGTGATTGCTGAAGTGGCTACATTTGAGACCGAGAATACACAAATATCTCTTTTTAAGACTGAGCTGAATGCCGGATTATAAACTCGAAGGAATCAAAGATTGAAGCTGTTAATAGCTCATGGTAGTGATGGCCACAGCAATCCAGCATAAGGAAATAATAATTAATATTTAAGGTTGTCTTACTAAGGGATGGGTATTAGACAAACAACACTCTATATGTGTCTGCGCATAGTTAATAAACATTGTGGCAAATGGTACAGTGGCTTCTTAATCTTCGGTCCAGGATCTGATAGGAGTAGCAGAAAGGAAAATGAACAAATTAACAGAAGAATATCTAGTATTATAGCTCGTTCAAATGAGATTTGTTGTGAACACTGAAATGAACTGCATGAGAACCGAAAACAATTGATTCAAGTAAATAATAAAAGGTTTCGCGATGTCATCCTCTTCCTCTCTCTCTCTTTACCTGTTTCAATTTTGCCCCTCAAAAATACATAGTTAGGAGCATTTTTAGGTACATGAGAGTGACGCTAGGAAGAAATATTTATTTTATCTTAAGTATTTTTGTCATCTTTGAACATGAGGAAGGCATTATGAATTATATAAAAGCAAAACTGCAAAGAAACGATAGACTACTTGTCGGCTTTCAGAGTGTCGATTGTCGCCGCCGACACCGCCATCAGGCATATTAGCACGAAAGCAGCTCATATCAGCCCGATAAGCAGTTTGCCCCCACAATACGCGGCACCAACCATCGGACTCTCGGCAACCACCACGAACACAATAAGCCTGTTTAAAAAACATTAATTAAAGAAATTTCAATATAGATTTCATTACTAATTATTATGACACATACTTAATAAATAAAGAATAATTTGGTAAGCATTTATCAAAGGAATTCACAATTTCGCTAACTCTATTATGTAACACAACTAACGAATTGCCTACACTTTGACATTTTAAAGCATTGTGATAAAATATTTCAATTTAATACTTTCATCATTGCACAGTTAATGTTGATTACGATTAAAAAAATATTAGTTTCACTGAATGAGAGACCAATAAAAATAAAAGAGAATTTATTATCTTGAAAACATTATATATAAAATATCTTACCACTTGCATGAGATTATACTTTCCGTTCATGCTGCCTTTGGTTTATCCTTCTGGTCACAACTGAACTAATTTGTTACTAGGTTCGCAACACCTAATACATAATTTGGCCATCTTACCCGCCTTGATTTCAATGCAGTGATTGTTCTCCAACCCAGCTCTCTATGGTGGATATAGTAATTCGTGACATTCATCCACTTTTCTGCCTTAGTCCACACATCATGACACAATATTACTATAATTCATAAATGTCGGTTTCCTTCTCGTTAGAAAAGTTGCTTCCATTGATCGATAACAAGCCTGAAAGTTCGAAACGCTTCAGTACGTAAGGCAGATAGTAATTGAACTACGTCGTGCCACTGCATACAAATAGAATTATTGTTGAACATAGACCCAAAAAATCTACAAATACTAATAGGCTTATTTTTAACCGATTTGCTTACTGGTATGGCGAAACGTTGTCCCAGTAAAAAATTTTACAACTATGCGTTATATTAAAAATTAATTAACTTTATAGAGATAATCTTGTCAGCTAATTACCAAATATATACAAAGTATATGTAGCAGAAGCATAAACGCTAGTAGCAACAATGACTAGAAGTAATGAGTAAATCATAAACATATATGATGCGAGAGACCAATAGGTAGCAGCTGCAGCAAAAAAGAAAGTTGGTTACAGGGAATAAATTGACTTTTACGTAGTGCTGTCATCATTCGAGCTGATACTACAATTGACGGTTGCAGGAAAATTGATAGCGCTCGTAGGTAGCTAAAGTCGGATTCCTGTACATTTTTAGGTGCACAGTTTGTTATTAAATTGATTGATGAGATCTCGCCGGTCCAATGACTCTAAATCCGTCCTTACACTGCTTGTCAGTAAATGTATCTGAATACAGATTTTCCGAATTATAATTATTGTGCTTAATGTTATATGAAAAAAAATTTACTTCGTAATTTATTATTTTTCAGTAAATTGATAATATAGCTCGGGCCAATTCATGTTATTTAATTAGGAAATATAATGACTACAAACTTTATAACGACGGAAACTCTGTGCTATTTATTTGCAATATACGATTTTAAGTTTTAACCAATAGGAAGTTGGTATAACCAGAAAAATGCAGAAATCCGTCATATAAGGAACGAAGTCCACATTAAAATCAATTTAGGCCTCTTTGAACATAATTAGAAATATTACGTTCCCTACTGAAATAATATTTACAAAATTTTATTTCATAAATAACAAGTATATAAGAAGCAAACGTCCCTTTAATGAACCTTTATTTTTGAGCTTTCATCAAGTGATAAATAGAAATAACTGTTATATATAAGTATATATATATATATATATATATATAGTGTATGCCTCTCCGTGTGTGTATGTATATAAGATTTTGGAAACAGAGATTAAGCTCTTTCATTTTGTAGGCTTAGATAAATTTTTATTAACTGCGATTCCAGTTGCACGTTTCTATGTTATGATTACTAGTTGAATAAAATGCGATATAAGAGTATATTTAAAATTAACTCGAGCATAAACAATGATTTTGGTTTAGTATAGATGTCCCAGTTGGACGATATATCGGAAATAAAATCCAGAATAACTAATATCAAAAAGAAAATTATCATGTTTGTGCGGATCTGTTAAGCTCATAAACAACACTGCCCCGCAAATAGACATTGCTCAGATAAAGAAAATTGTGAAAGGAAAAGATAATGCAGTTATATTAGATATAAGATATTAGTTTATTTCAAAATTGGATAAATGCGCTTAAATCATTTTCAAATCCTGATTATTTCAGGATACGATTTATTTGTCAAGAGCAAATGAGCCATAAAATACTCCGAGATTGTCTACAAAAAACGCTTTAATACAAAGTTGGCAGAGCCATTAGTAAAAATACAAAATTATCATAAAAAACATTGTGATTAGCTAAAGGTGGAACCCATGGCACTTTTTTCTCGCAAAACCGATTTGCGACCATCAGTCACCTTCGGTATGCGAACTATTCCCTAGAGATTTTGGGCTGCTAGTTCGCATTCAGCTTACAGCTATTTGAAACGTTTATATCGCAACCCAAACACTAAAACCGAATACAAGATTTTGACTGAAAAGAATTATTGTAGTCACATAGTACAACACAAGCATAAATAGAGAGAAGTCTGCCGCATACTACCTTTCCTTTGAGTCTGGAGCCGTATGACTGAAATTCTATGGTTGCATTACAGCAATCGAGAACCAGCGACGGAAGCAAATACAATGTACGTCAAAAACAATAATTATTATATAGTACCGTGAAACCATTCGTTTTTGTTAAAATATTTAAAATAATATCAGAAATGTATCACATTACATTATATCATACAAATATGCTCATGTGTACTATTTGTTTTAATGCAGCCGATTCTCACGGGAAAATAAGTTAGCTTCATTGGCGCAATCATAAGGATTCTGTGGAGTATTTTTCGAGCAGTTTCCTATCATCACTATAATTTTATGTACGACTATATATATATATATATATATATATATATATATATATATATATATATATATACTTTTCATCTTATGCACATTTATCTATTCTTCATTGTGGGGAACTAATATAGATTCAAGTCAGTATTAAATATTGCTTAGCTAGTAAAAAATTAATTAAAACAGTAACAGAATGACTTGGCAATGCCAGCATGAACAAAAATAATTAACTCTTGTGCACATGCTTTTCGTGCCTACTAGCGACTTATCAGCAGGAGCCGGCACTACGCCTCAAACCCATTATATATTTGATCAATAAATGTCGGATTTTTGGACGGTGCCATCTGTTATTCGTAAGGGTATTACATAAAGAGTAGAGACATAATTATATGAAGTCTTTAGCAAAGTGTCATCAAAGTCAACTGACTATATAGATATTATATACCAAACTGCAAATAGTACAAGCACTATAATTTTTGCGATTGGTTGAGTACAACCATTATGAACACCTGTCAATCCAACAAAGCTTTATGCTCTGACTTCAATCGATATCAGTCATCACCTTTTCGTGGTAATCATAAAATCATTCAATGAAAAATATCATACTTCTTTATTTTTTGATTGCGAAAAATTACTAAATGTGCGATTACATATTATGCAATGCTTATATAGTAACACATTAAATCAAATAATACCAGAAGGATATACAAAGGTCAACATAAACTAAGCCAATACCTAACACATATTTCTACATATGTTAGTTCTCTGCAATAAAGAATACAAAAATCTTATATGATTCATTAAATGATGTCACTATTACCATTAAAATGATACAAGTAGTGGCGATCGACGCAAAAGTATAAAGCAACGTATAAAAGACGCACGTTTCTTAATAAAATATATAATAGATTTGGGCCGGTGCACTAGGCTCCTACAAAGGACTCTCCAGTAACCACGAACCACATGTTTGCATGTGATTGTCTTTCGTTCATTCTTTGCAATAATTTGCATTTGTAATCATTGCATATAATCAAGAAAATTAATGAACTAACGTACACATCCCGAAGTCCTATATAAAATATTTAATATTTCTTATATTAAGGAAAAGTGTATTTAACTGAATAATGTTCTAATTGAAACTTAATATCACATTCGAGAAAAAAATTAAATTTTACACTAAAGCAATGAAATTTAAAATTTTACTTTACTAGCAGTAGGCAAAATTTTTAACCCTTAAATATCTCAATCAATCATGGATCGTCCAGGCATATAGAACATATTTTACCTATCTTTGTGTATTTTTACAAAATATTGATTATATTTCAAATTTATCGCAGGAATCATAAAAAATTACATATACATATAAAAAAACCGACAGCCGGTATAACACACAGACATATATATATATATATATATATATATATATATATATATATATATATATATATATATATGTCTGTATCAATAACATTCAAGTCTAAACTGCATCTGCGGAAATCTCATTTACGCTTTTTTCTAATATTTGGTTTTCTTTTACTGGCTTTACAATGAATAATTAATGTATTGCTAGTGGCAAAATGCCCAGATGCTGAAATAACTTAACTTATGGCCGTCTTCTGTGGATAAATGATATCATTTTTTTAAAGTAAAAAAGTTTAAATATAGCAAATGGAATACTTGTAACATTCAAAACACCTCATTGAAAATACAGAAATATCTTTAATACGCTACAGACTACCCGCAATTGATGGAATTTATTGAATTAAAGTTTTATGCCAGAATTTGATTACTTATATAAAGTTAGTGTAAATAAAGCATTGTTCGAAACAAACCTGATATAAACACCAATCCCATTTTAGCTAACCAGAAGCACAACATAGCAAAATATATGAATGAGATTGATGTTTAAAGCAAGCTCTCAAACTTGATTTAAAGAATTGCTATCAACACCCGCTCGCTCAATGAATGTCTAATTGGCGAAGGCAGTTCTAAATAGTATTCAATAATGACGAAGCCGGCGAACTGCATCAATTGCACTTGTAATTTTATGGTGTTAATTGCATTTAGCATGGTCGTTGATTTTAGTCTGCTCATTATTTTTAAACGACATGCGAGGGCCCACCTGTTACAGTGTGGTAAAGGTCTGCAGTAAATGTTGAAAAAACAGATAACTCCGTAAGGTAGAGGGAAATAGCTGTTGTGAAGATATAAAATTCTGGTGATGAAGCACGACTGATTAAATACAATTGGATTGGTGTTTACATCAAGCCCGCAAGCTTGATTTAGAGAATTGCTACCACCACCAACACAATCAATGATTGTTGAATGTAGAAAATTAAGTTTTAGAATAAAATTATTACATACAAGCTCTGATTTCCATACACATAGTCTAATGAGGTATTCGGACATTCTAAAATACAATCAAGCTGGAAAATTGCGGTATTTGTCTTGCTTAATACAAGTGAACGTGGATAAATAGTAATTATTATCAACAGTTTAAACAATTCTCAATATTAGTAAAAAAACAAACCCCAACTAAACTAAATGCTGAAATACAAATGAGTGCAAAAATTAATTGGAAAATTTTGCAAAACAGAGATACATCTTAAATTTAATCGCTGTGCTGATCGGTCACATTTAATTGAATATTGCAAATAAATTAACTAAGGATTAAAAAGGATGTCAACGAGTGTTTCAAAGAGCCGATATCGGGTAAAAATAAAACTATGTTCGAGCCTTACATGAAACTCCTAAAATAAGACCAGCAATGCTGAATGCCAACGTTAATAAAACTTTATGCATTTCATAATCGCAAGTGTCTTCAACCATTATATGTATTACAAATCGTGTTCTCCAGAGAAGTCACTATTCGTAAAATGCAAATAAAAGTTTTAATGACGGACTCGATGTTACATTAAAGTTTTCCACGACTAATATATGATCATTTATATTTAACATCAAAATTCAAACGAAAACCAGTTTCTCGCACAGCGGGAAACTGTAACGCCTAGGACTTTAGGAAAGAATTCAAGGCTTTGTCACTAGATCACTCTAGGACCAATAAAGACGGCTGGGATTGAGGTAGACAAATTATGGCGCCCGTTATGCTTGTCATCTAAAGAGGTAGTGACGCCAGTCGTCTTCCTCCTCGCCAAGATTTTAAGTTACTTTTGTATATGACTAAACGCGAAACAAGCTAAGCTAAACGACACAAAGTTAAGGGTTTATTTTGTAAAAGAAACCAGTATACATCAAATTCACTCGCAAAAGCCTCTTCACACTCTCCAGAGCGCTGCTAGTCTAGTTTACACAACACGAGAATGTGCCATATTTAAACCGGTATCATGCACCCATGCTTGGCTAATTGAACCAACTTAAAGGACAAACTTGTAAGGCTGAAATATGTAGAGGTTATGCAACACTGGATAATCTTCTTACATGATAACCTTCCGAAGTGACACATTGATCTCCATCCACTTTGAACACATCAGCAGGACACCACTGTGTTTGACCATTACAATACTCCTCCAAGTCACAATTTGACTTAGCTGCACGACAGACTGTGCCAGCTGGCTTTAAGCGACAACGAGCCAATGGCCAGGCGCCCCCAGGACCCCAACCGCTAATACGCCGTCTATTCACAACTCCATCTAGCAATCGCGTAAAAATAAAAATATACACATAAAGTACAATTAAAAGAATTTTCTGAATGGTGTTCTGCACAGATATTTCATCAAGAATTCACAGATAATCAAGCGAATCTTTATTTTTTTAAGATGACTATGAAACACAGTTTGAAAGGGCAATTATCTTTCTCCAGTACTAATCCTGACAGAAATTACTCATTCCTCATATAGCAAATGAAGGAAAACTGTGGTGAGACAATGACGTCAGATCACAATGATAATACGAGAACAAATTCTAGAAATTTAGCGTGACACTAGTAAAAGCAAAGAAACACGCACAAATATCCACTTTTATTTAGATCATGCACAGAATTCGTTTGTTTATTCAGCTGCACACTGAATTTCGAAAAAAACGGCTCCAGTCATTCGTCGTTTTTTCCATGTCTTTTTTGAAAAAACCTATACATCCATCTGATTTGGCATTTTATTGGCAAGAACATGTTATACCGCTTTGAAAGTAGTTATAAGTAGAATACTGCACAAATACAAAAACATTGCAATCGAGAGATTAAGTAAACATTTCTGTACAACTGTCAGGCTAAAATTGCTGTAGCACAGGTAATAAACATTTGTTAGTTAACAAACAGCTCCAACTCAGTTGTCATGCGATATAAGATAGAGTGGATACCAGCATATTTCAGCGTTTCAACATTTATTTAGTAAACATTTGAGTAAGATAAATAATTAGTAGTTGTGGATAGGCTTATATCTAACTTCATTTGTCAACATGCAGCCTGGATACGGGTTTCATGAAAATAATAAAAATGATTTCTTTCTTACACTGTTAAGCAACAAAAACCTCCGTAATGATTTTAAATCAGAGAACAGGAACATTTTTGCAATAGACACTGCGTGATCATCTCAAATCAAGAGTAATCAGATGAGCAGACGTATCGTTTTCACATTATAACAATAATCACTAAAGTAAACATAATTTAATCAGAAAAAGGGACCAGGTAATGGACAGGTCGCGTAGAAGTTAGCTAACACGATAAAAAAGATTTCGAAAAGATATGTTGACTTTGTGTGTGACACAAAAACAACAAGATCGCCTCCGCTGGAAGAGTAAAAATCAGAATTGATACATATTCAGTTTTTCTGTTAAGCAAATACTCACATTCTTAAATGTATCAATTTGTTCATGCAATTAAAATATTCCAATAAATCAAACAACGCAATTCTGCTTTAGTTTTTTATACCAACACTTAGTAAAACACATTCGTAAGCTCGAAACAAAATTTCAGCCAAGCCTAAGATATAAAAACCATTCCCATTTTAGATATTCATTTGTCAGTATAAACTAATCATCGTATAATGTAGAAAAGGCAATTCATCAAATTAACCGGTTTGGAGTTTGTGACTCCAACCACTGACCCACGCTACTGCAAATGTATATATAAAATGGGAATGGTGTTTATATAATGGTCGCAATGTTGAATTTAATACTTGCTATCATCGCCCGCGCAACCAAGGATCGTTTTCAGTCTAAGATACTTATCACTGAGCTTTAATTAAAAGCCCAACTGTTTTATCCTATTCATGAGTTATGTGAAGACGATTAAACGCATTGATCCTGCAGATTAACGTGTATGTAACATTCGACAAAGCTATAATATTCACAGTAATAATTTATTGTCAAATTCTTCATGTCTACGGGATGGGTTCCAGAATAAATTCTGCGATAGTAAAGCAGGAACAGATGGTCATGATAATGATTTTGGAGTTTCACCTCACTACAAGCATTCATATTCATTTGAACTTTCATAAGCAAGACTAAATGCAGTTAGAGTTTTCGAACTGTAAAACGTTTTTACGCTTAAATTGTCGTGCAAAATCTATTATTACACAGCATTTCATGAATTTTTAACAAAGCTCTAGTATTCAATTTTGTATTAGGTTTCGTGCACCTAGTAACGAATTAGTTAAATAAGTGCGAATTCTTTTACATTGATCATTCTTGAAAAATTCTCCAATAGAAGACAGGCTGCTAGTCGTCAGAAAGGAATTCAGAAATAAGAAAACTTCAATATGGATATGCTCCCTAGCTTGACGATTTCATTGGAATTTCTCCGTTGTTCTACTTGAATTTCACCATTTTTCGATTTGTGTATAGCTTTTTTTGAATTCCTGAAGCATTCTTTTGAAATTATGTTATTTCGGAGATTAAGTTATATTTTTACTCTACAATTTAATTCGATGCATATTATTATTAAACATAACATATATAAATTGCGCAACTTAGAACAGAATTATTTCAGTGTGATAAGTTATTTCTACCTCTATCTACCTATTAGTTAATATTGAGTATTACATGCCCATTTGTTTACGCCGTAAGTTACTAAAGACATTGTTAATTTCCTTGGGCTTCATAATAGCATGACACAAGTAAATATTGTTTATAATTTTTTTTAAATTTTACTCTCGTAACAATATGCGTGAACAAAATTCTGCAAATAGGCCACATTAAATTTTATCTCTGCTTCTAATTCCTTTAAAAGGCCTTAGCTAATAGATTTGCAACAAAACGATCACCTTAGGGAGCACACTCGATGAGAACATTGAAAACCGATGCCGCAATCTTCGAGCAATCTAACTCAAAATAAATTTCGGCAGATTCTAAATTATGAACAGACTGAAACGCGGATGTATGTCATGACTTCACCATTTGCAAGTAGGACTGACTGCATTTTAGTGAACGATTTTACACCAAACAGTTTCGCGTGAGGGCTGAGGCGTTAAAAGGCCACCACATCAATAAAAGATCATGTGTAACAAACTCATTAGAGTATACTTATACTACACAGCTCCTGTTATACGTTTATATAATATAGAGATATAAATAAATACACACTTGTGTCATTTTTATCGTAACCACTGGCGCCTTCTGCAAAAGAAAGAGAACTGTCTGGGTCGACGGCTGCTTCTTCATCACTAACGTCTATACCGGAGGCCCTATAAACGTTATCGGATCCTATAGGCTGACCGCCGCCATACAGCGTTACACTACAGCACGGGCCACCAGCGCATTCTGCTCCAGCTCGTAAAATACATTTGTCCACGTCGCAACAAGCAAACAGCTCCGGTGGGCAAGAGGTTCTTTGCATTCACGCACAAAAACACAAACACGCAAATACACACAAAAAATGGCAAATAAAATCCGTTGAATTAGAAATATAAAGCTTCAAATACAAAATCCCAATTTTCAAAACCCTTGTGGTTTAATGCTACCAATTGCTTGTTTGAAAAAGATGTCTAAAGTTTAAAATAAGCTTTAAGTAACTGATAATTTATTAGGCAAATTGACTTTAAATCATTCACCTTTACTAGGATTAGTCCTCCTAGTGATTTCCTGCGACTTAGACATAATTCTGAAATTCCTTAACTGTTATACGGAAATGGCGCAGCATTTTTTTCAAAACCTAAATATTAATATCTATTACGGGTATTTGGAAATGAAAACAACTCGTAGATGCAGCAACAACTTTATACTCACGCAAAAACACAATAATAAACGTAAGCGGAGATCAGTCTCCAGCATAGTCGGCCCCAGAATCGACAGATGTAATATTTCAGTAAAATCAAGATTTTCCTAAATACCGCTCATAGTGAGAAATATGATCCAGTACTAATAAAGGAGCGTCGCTAGTTACATTCTGTCTTCCTGTCACTAAACTGTGTCCACCTTAAGCGGTACATAGCAAATACCAACGGTATAATTGACTGAATCATAACTGTTTCTCGCTAACAGAAGATAATTTTGTGAAATTATCAAAAAAGACAAAATATTATTTACATATAGGAATTTTCAAAAATATGGTACACTGTACAAAAGTGCTCCATCTTAATAAGTGATTTACCCGGGAGCGTAACACTTCTGAACTCATCGATCTAAATATCAAAAAAAAATATACAAGAATATTAATCCCTTAAATATTAAAAATGTACACCCTTTAAATCGAATTTGCAAACTTGATATGTACACCTATCCAATTGTACCTAATTAGTACCATAGAAAATTAGCATTTCACAGCTCCAAACAAGTGCAATGTATGAAAGACTATTAATATTAAGAGCTGCATATATGATTTTCTATATAAAATATTTTCACCGTAGTTTCATCCTCGTTAGTAAGTTTGCCGTCGTGTTCAGAAGAAGATCATGAAATGTCGAAACCCGTCAGTATGTGTAACTAAAAGTAGTTTTGTTGTTGCGCGATTGATAAGATAAACTTGGATTAGTGTTTATCTCAAGTTCGTAAAATTTATTTCACGAGTTATCATCACCACTTGAACCATAATTTAGTTTTTACTTGTAAACCTCCGCATAATTTGGCTTCGTGATAGAACAGTTCTTTTGTTACACAGTTCTGAAAATGCCTTTTTGATGAATGAGCTCAAATTAGAAAAGAATGTTCGTACACTGATTTTATTTCAAAGGAAAATCGTTTTTAATCTGCCACCTCCATCCCATGTTGTGGTAGGATTTACGCGATTCGCTTTCATTTTGCATCCACAAGATGGGTATGTGCTTCGATGCGCGTGAATTCAATCTTCTGATGCATTTTCCTAATTAAAACTGACCACAGTTACAATTAAAATAATAGATAAAGTTGGTTACAAACTGCAGTGTGATTTTGTCGTTTCCATTAGACATGGTAAATTTGCTGGTGGGTCACCGTAAACAAAATAAGTTGCAAAATATGCGAAAGCTTTATATCTAGAAAGGCTAGACTGCCCGTCTCGTCTTTTCAACTAAAGAACAAATATTTTAACGTTAATGATTAGATTGCTCGGTACGTACATTACTTTTATAGACCAAACATATATCATCAATATTATCGATTCCAAGTTTCAGTTAAAAAAATAAGTATGACCCGTTTCGTTTCGAAAAGTTAAAATTAAAGATAACGCTCCCCGATAGATAATTGTACAAAATAATTAAATACATAAGCACGTGATTATAATTAAATAATGTTTTATTCTTGAATTGTAAAGGAATGCGAATGATAGAATTTGTCAATATTTGTAAAGAAATACTTTATTAAATAATAAAATAATTCTGCCTCATGTAATATATCTACATCAGTTACAATTTTAAATACTAATTCGATATTGTAAAGATAAGAAAACATAACATTTCCTACCTTTTTAATCTGTTATGAAAATATAAAGTGTAGCGTCACAGACAGTCACACTAATGCTAGCTTCCACAAATATTCGGGTCTAATGCTTCTTCAAATCCAATGTTGCAATAGATTACTACAGAATAATACGTAAAGCAGGTGGCTTCAGTTAGTGACCCGAATGCGCTGCTAAGAATGCACTATATTAATCAGCCACGATCAACACTTATTTTACAATACACCACCGTTTTAATTTATGCATTTTTTAATAACATATCTTACCAGAAGTCAACAGACATCCTTGACATGTACTTGACTAGCATCCGATTTGATAATATATATATATATATATATATATATATATATATATATATATATATATATATAACAACTAAGAGAGCTAGTAACAAATTAGTTAAAATAGGACCAGAAGGATAAACCAAAGTCAGCATGAACGGAATGTATAATCTGAAATGCACATTCATTTCGTGATTACTGAGATTAGTCCTCTCGCTCATGCTGACTTTGGTATTTTCTTCTGGTCCTAAGTGAACTAATATTTTACTAAGTGCACAACACCTAAAATACAATTGCATATAATTTAGTTCTCCGCAAAAAAACAATATATAATCCAGAGAAGCTACTTGTCAAAAGACGATTTTTTGATATTTGTCAATATAGGCCAAGTAGGCAAATATAAACTAAATCAGGGAATTCAAAATTCAGAGGAAAACTTCATCGATTGCCTGTAGCTTTCATCAATTTTGTACAAATTTAACTTCAAATCCTGTTGCGTGGTACAATAAAACAAACTTTATAAATATGTACCATTGCAGTTCAGAAATAGCCGAGGGCACAAAACAAACTGATATAAATGCAGTCTAAATTACCATTTGGTGCATACTTTAAATACATACTGATTGATAATAAAGCAAATTCTTTATCATTACAGTAAATGAAACATCTGGTTGAAACCACAAATGAATCCCAGCATGAGTAATAAAAATTAGATAAACACCGAACTCAAGAAACGACGCAAACTTTCTGAGGCTCAAGATCGGGAAAAAGCTATATAGATAATTATTTTTTTAACAATACCCATTTTAATTGTAATATAATTTTAGTATAATAATTTAGATTAGTGCTCTATTTTGCGACTTCTATTATATGGTAATAAATTTTTTGCAGGCAAGTAAACTAAAGGAGTTTAATTTGCTAATGACTTTTGTGGCTTACTATGTTTGTTTATAATATAATAAAAAATAAAGCTATTTCACACAATTTATTTTTTTCAGATTTTTTAAAGAAACTACCGAGAGTCAAGTAAAAATTTGTATTGATTCCTGTACAATATAACCAATAAATTGGTGGCCTAATCCATAAATATTAACATGCAACTGTGTATTAGTTATTGCGCACCTTGTAACAAATTATTTTAAATAAGATCTTAAGGATAAAACAAAGTCAGCATAAACAGAGTTATAATCTCATTTACATACACGTTTCGTGCTTACTGGCGATTCATCAGTAGGAGTCGGTATTACGCCCTATACCCACTATAAACTTGGTCAAGGAATCTGGGAAAATTGGACGGTACAATCCGCTATACGAATGGCTATGCAAGCAGTAGTGGAGAAATTTGACATATTTTGAAATCCACTGCGTTGGTATCATGTACTGGCACGACAACCATAGTGTTCGTACTATGTACTGGATTGACAACAATCGTGTTGGTACTCTTTACAGACTTGACATATATGTCATATATAGTGAGTTTGCGCTTTAGTTGCAGTGCCGAAGACATTATATCAATTAAATTACACAACTAGAAGTATACAAATTCATTTAGGAGATTGTATTGTCAAATTGTTCCACATTCCTTGAGCAAAAATATAGTGGGTATAGGGCATAGTATCAGCTCCTACTGAAGAACCACTCGCAAGCATGTACAAGAGATTTCACCGCTCTTTCATTCTGATTTTATTGTATATTTCTGGTAATATTTGAACCAATTCCTTAATAGGTGCGCAAAATCTGAAACACAACTGTATATATATTCACCGGATCAAACAGAATAAAATTATTAAAATGTAATTTGAAAGAGCCAAAGTAAAAATTTACACACCTAAATTATAGAACTGCCATCTAGTAAAATCTTTCAAAAAAAACTCCGGACATTCAGACGTGGTTGGACAGAAATACTGTATCGCCCGAGCCCCATAAATTTCTAGTCTGATATCCAGTCTGTTGAATAAGAACTGTTGGTTTAAACCTTGCTTCTGGGAAAAGGAAATATTTTTCCAGGTCCTAAAAACAGCTTATGATGCAATATTTGATACTGTTGATGGCTGCTATCATTTACTGGGATAAAAATCTCTAATCCCGGAGAAAATAGGGAAGATGTCCAGCGGTGTTGAATCCCTAGAAGAAAAGCATAATGCCCGTTGAAAAATGCAGTCGACGCTCTGTTGTTTAGTTAAGGATTTCGAGTGATTTAGAGTGTATTCCTTAAGTTTTTGCTTATAAGGCTTCGAGCTCGATTGAAGTTCGCTATTTTGGCAATTTTAGTATTTGTAAATGTATGCAAGTTAGATCAACAATCAATAGATCAATCAAATTTTTAAAGCCAATTCATCATGGATTACGAATTATCGCATTCTTGCAGCATAACCACGAAAAAACGTGTTCTTAAAACTCGTAGATATATGCGGTAATAAATGAAAAATTAGGAGTAATGAAAAGATTTGAACAAAAAATGTAACGAGAATTATCGACTTGAATAAAATTTTAAAGAAATTTTATTGGTTACGCCCTTATAAACCAAAATGCATCGAAGAGGTAATACATACCTAACACCAAACTAGGATAAAATACGTAACAAATGTTTTATTTTATTTAACAAAAAATATTTAACGCAACACACACTAAGAAGATAAAAACCAACTTAACAGGAGGTAGCGACAAGTTTGCACTTTAGTAGATAAAAAATGGAAATAAAATACATAATTTATGATAGAATTATGCAAATAATTGTTTGTTGAACAAATTTGTTCCATTCATAATTTACGGATTAACACTAGATATTGTTGATCCCTCCGATGTTTCTCCAATAAACACGAAACGTAATTTTACACAATATTTTATCTTGTGTTCATGCCGAATTTGGTTGATCCTTCTATTCCTATCTGAACTAAATTGTTACTAGGTGCGCACTAGCTAGATCCAGCAGTGTCATTCCATTTAAAACACATTTAGGATGGCCGCGATTAGAATTGTTTAGAATTAAGAACCAAGTAGATTTATTTTCAATGAAGGGGTTTTGAGTGGTCTTGAAAGTAAATGGATGCCTGCAGAATAGATGAACAACATTTTAGATCTAACACCATATTAGTTAGATGCTGTATATGATGAAAATTTTAAATGAGAGCCCACAATGACTACGTAAATCTACGTGCCAGTTGCAGATAAAAAATGCGAGGAAACTGCTACTCCGAGTTAATTTCGTAACTACAATTTATGGGAATAAAAAACATTATAAGATGTGATTATCCCAAAATAAAAGTTAATTTTACTGAAAAATAACCTAAATCAATGACAAAAATTGAGCAGAAAGAATGCATTTATTATATGAAATAGGTTAACGGCGGGTAAAAATTTATAGAATGACTTAACAATGTTTATAATACGACTACACACATTTTCGCAGCCTGCATCTCATAATAGAATCCCTATTTGTTACAGAGTCATACAGCCAAATTATTTAACAATTAAATGGAGCTTCATTTAAAATTGAAACTTTAGTCTTCCTATTGCTGTTACCTCCGGACTATCATCCTCAGATATTTTTTTATCATTCTTGTGGAATTAAATTTTAAATTTCACTAGCGAAAACTAAGATATTTCCAATCAAATAAAAGTTCCATTCGCGACCAAACCTATTAACATGATAGAAGTCTGTTTTGATGCGTGGTTTGCCAACATCATAACAATGCAGTCCAAGCACGGAATTTTATATGCATGCCACACATGTGTTGCACAATGCTGTCATATGGAAAATATAAAATATAGCACGAATAAAGGTATAAACAACCAACGGTATAAGCAATTTTAATCAAGTTTGCACACATGAAATAAAAACCAGTTTCAATATTTTACCAATCACAAAATCTGGAAAAACTACGACGATAATAACAACACGATGCAAAACAGCTTTTATTATATAGATTCGTAATGTTTACATGCTTCCAACTATATAAATCAAGGTCATCGAAATTACTTTAATTATGTTTATTATCTTTCCCATTTAATGATTATGGAAAATTTAGTTAGAAATATGGCTCACAAAGTTTGTAGTTAAAATATGGACAATATTAATGATAAAAATGTATAAAATTTGAGGGCTGCAAGCCCAGAAAAATAATTGATGAATATGCCAAAACTGAGTAACAACATTTATATACAAATTATGGATTATCACGAAACAGCTAAACTCATGATAGATTTTATTGTCTGTAAAAACACAGTTAGGTAAGACGATATCAAAGGTAGATGCACAAAAGTCTCGACTCGCAATTCAGATTATTCATGTTTGATCACGCACTTCCTATGCAAATATGACTAACTCGTGAAAACGGTTTATTTCAGTGAAGTAACAAAATAAGAAAAGCAGATAGTAATATTTTAACAACAGTTATTACAATGAGAAAGACAACAGAAATTGGGCGTCCCCGCTACTGTTTTCAAAAGTGAGAAATATATGCAAATGCAATAAACGACAAGGGATACGCCTCAGTTACACAACGCTCGATTATTATCTTTCACTTAATAAATTTTATATATATATATATACAGCAAAATTCTTGAATCAAACAATATGAAATAAATAAAATAACTCCAGTATGTGAGATCAGCATGCTGGATTCGTTTTACACGTTCATACCAGTTGCAAATATAGACATTTGGTTAGTGTTATTATTAAAATTTGTTATTTTAAAATATATATTCATATGATTATTCCCTCGGGAAGAGACTATATATATATATATATATATATATATATATATATATATATATTGCAATACACGATTAAATAAATAAAAACGAGTTGTGCATTTGCTATAAAAACATTAATGCTTCAGTTGTAAAGCAAAATATTTATTTTGGATATATATATATATATATATATATATATATATATATATATATGCGTCAAAATAAAAAGACAAATGGTATGAGCTGGGCGCTTGCCTATTTAAGTGCTTACATAAATTATTGATTGACTCTTTCAGAGCTGCCTGTTTCTTTAAACATTATACCTGACCACCTATTCAATATTTCTATTTATTTGTCCGGAAGAGTGAGTCATGCATGGAATAGAAAATGCAATGACTTTTTCTTCAGTAACACACTTCTCTAGTTTAAAGTTATGAAAAACACAGTAGGCAGTAACTTTGGTGAAAAAGGGCGTGGGATGTTGGGCTTCTGATTGTATGCAATTTGTTGTAATAGCAGAGAAATAGAAAAACAGGGAAGTGATCAGATACAATTTTGAACATGCGCACACTCCGTACTAACTGAAGGCATTCTTACAAGCCATTCATAATTAGGACACATAAAGAATAAATGTTCAATATTCTGTACATTCATTGCTTACCGTGTAATGGATGAAATATGCTCTTCAATAAAAGAATGCATTATGGATGGCATTTAGTTAATTTATAATTTATAACTTAGTGGAACAATAATAATTTTTATCACTTTATAAACGGATCAAAACTTGTATTAGTCACAACACGTCAGGTAATTTTGATAAATCCGATTTGAAGTATTCAATAAATCTGTATTAATAAAAAAACATATGCTTTGAAAATTTTACGCTGTTTACTGCCATTAATAGATCGAAATCACGGTGATAAGCGGAAGCAACTAACTTCCCATCGAATTATTGGCAGACTCTAAGGCTGTATACCAAGTGATTGGCTGAATAAGTCGACTGGAGGAAACCAATCGTTATACCTAGAACTTGTACTTCAAAGAATTACGAATTTTTTTAAAGACGATGCCACGATTGATTAGACAAATTTTATTTGAGCCCAAAGTGTAAGTGTTACTCAATTGGTTTGTTAAGCCAATTAACTGGTAATAACATAAGTGTAGTCTATTAAACGTGAAAGCGAGAAATTTTTATCGTTTATCAAAGGTATAGTTTTATACAAATTTAGGGAAAATCTGTGACTAATAAGCTGCAATCGATTTGTCGGCTGCTAAAGTATGAATTACAGTCATTAAAAACTTTAGATGTAATAGATAATGCAGACTCCAAAACACAGGTGCCGAGGTTCGAACCATGTTCGCGGAGAAATTCAGGAAAGAGTTTCCAATAAGGAGAAAACCAGTCTACTGGATGAATTGTCTTTACTAATTATATAATGCTTAGTTTTTTCTGACAAATTTATATATATATGAAACTGAATTCATGGTTATATCAAGCTCGCAACCTTGATTTAAATAATTGTTATCACCGCCTTTGAAATAGATGTTCGTTTATATAAAGCAGAAGTTAAACAATGGAACGAGAACAAATTGATGATATGCCAGCACTTCGCTTCAAACACAAAACACAATTGATCAAGTAGTTTGCGACCGTAAGTTCCTTCTTTCATTTCTCAACAAAATTTATATTGAGCTTTGAGCTATATCAATGCGATAAAGCTGTTTACATTCAAACTCTTATGAACAAACGCTTTGCTAATTACTTAATGTATTATATACATACTAGAAAGCGTAACCAAAAAAACAAAAAAATCGAAACGATTAGTTGTTCAGCCATTCGCATTGTTTCATACACTTTGAATTAAATACTTATAATTACTGAAATTTTATGATTAAATTCTAATTCGGTGTGAAGAGTCTCATGAATCCAGTTCATTACTATGTTTGTTTCAAGCGCCTTAGAATCAGGTCATCACTTTATCTTCGTCGACCATACACGTAAAATAATCAGGTCATTGACTTCGAAATTATTTTTCTATATTTGACAAGACTGACGCAACTATTGAAATGATCAGGTTCGCAAACACTAACACTGTGCTACACTTAACAATCGACTAATATTTGCACCTAACTTATGCGTATTTACGTGTGCGGTATGGCGCACCTACAAAGAATTAATTAATATACGACGACCAAACGAATATGCCAGTCGTCATGACCAATAGGTGTAAACCCAGTGACGAATGCCCATCGTGCGTACTGGCTACTTGGCAATAGGAGCTGACGTCACGCCCCAAGATAACATAAAGTTGGCCAAGTAATGCGAGGCAAATATAAGCAGCACATTTGACATCAAATAACGAGTGTAATAAGATTTAAATGCGTGGTAGCCTAACTTGCTAAGCCAAATTTGAAATAATCTATTCCATATTTTGAGTTGGAATGTGATTTTCTGTTTCGTAACTATGATAAGCAAGAAAAACTGTTCATTTTTTGGTAACTGATCTATTCCATATCTTGAGTTGGAATGTGATTTTTTCTTTCGTAACTATGATAAGCAAGAAAAACTGTTCATTTTTTTGGTAACTGATCCACACTAGTTCATTTTGTCGGTCTGCAAACTGCCCATCACCTATGGGGGCGCGATGTGAAAAGCCATATTTCGTCGAACTCTAAACGGTGGTGGAAAATCGGCAGTCTGGGTTTCAACAAAAATAAATAATAGGAATCGGTTATGCATAGGTGTCAATTATAAAAAATTAACTTACAATAGACACACTGCGCAACAAAATTTTAAAAGTAAATTAAGAGCTGTTCACTTTGCTAAATCTGTTAATCTCATCTGCACGCACATCGTCTTTTAAAGATCAGGTAACACGTCGCTAAACTTTGACGGAAAAAATGATTCTCAATCTACCATTTGCCAAGATAATCATGAGAATATGATAATTATTGTTGATCAAAGCCGGAGAAAACGTTTTAGGTTTTTTCAGATGCTCCGAACAGTGTCTTCTCCGTCTTTAAATTATATTAATGCGACCTGTACACATGGATTTAACCGTTTTTATTCTCGCATTATTTAACTAAATCTATTGGGTTCTTTTAACTGATTTCTGAATTCTAATAACGAAACTTCTGCATCTGGGGACTGGAAAAGCCTTCAGATTCCATGTGAACTAACTTGTTAAAAGTAGAGCCACTCCTAATAAAACAATAAAATAAACTATTACCGTCATTTTAATAAAGTAATTAAATAAGTATAATACTATGATTATAGAATTGCGTTCTGATCCACCGATTATAAAGTTTCCATTTCCACTGGTAACGTTATTTCTAATCTTTGCGATTGTGTCATGACGTCACCGAAAATTTGAATGACAGTTTGAACCGAATTATCTATTCATAGTTATGTGGTAAGGTACTACACTCGCTAGACTTCACAATATGCTGAATTCTACCATAAAAAAGTAATTAACGTTTCTAGTTAATGCAAATTTTAAAGTCGAAGCATCAGGACGAAACTATCAAAATAAAGCCAATTGAATTGCAACAATCAGTCAAATGTTATAAAAGCAGCAGGTGCTTTTAATAATATGATGCTAGAACAATGTTAGCAAAACACACCGCAATTTGGTTAGTCAACCAATAAAAAGTTCATTAAAGTAAATTATTTTCATGATAGGGGATTAATACTTGAAACAAAAAAATTTCAAAACTACCAAAAAATATCCCTTCTGAAATATAACTATCGTATAGATAAAATAACCCTGCCTCGTTACGAGCCATCTAGTTGAACAAGTTAAGTGCATCGTTACAGTCTCTGTTCACAGAAGAACCAATAAATAAAACTATTTCGAATCGAACATAAATTTTACACTATTTACGCACTTGCCAATAATACACATAGAATAGTATTTTTAACATCAACGGACAAGTTTGCGTGTGCCTTACTTAAATTTTAATACACGAAAGTCGAAATGCGCTTATATACATACAACTTTTGCGCCTAACTTAATTGTTCAATATAACATCGTATAAAAGTTTCAGTGCATTTTTATCAATGAAGTCAAGACATTCCTTCACCAATCAAGACATGAAACTTAAGAACTACGAAAATTTTTCTTCAGTCATGATTGGAAATTTATAGGACTAACTCAATTACGTATAGTTTTTTGTGTGAAGATTATCATCCGCTCGTAGGATGAAATAAACAGCCAGCGGGCAGACCGAGCTATTTTGGAACTAACTATCTTTGTTAATATCCATCCCAATTTTAATCTAATATGCGTTCTCGTTCCCAATCGAAGAATTCAGATTGAATTTAAGAAGGAATCACTTTAGTTCAAATCATCAACAGGCTGCTTCATACGTAGAATTTTAAGCTCGACAAATTCTTGAAGGGGAATATTATCCTCCCCCATTTGACGAATAATGCTGGTCTCGTTTCTTAAAACATAACACAATTATCGAGCTTGTAAACATAGGGAACGCAAAATTATATCATAAATAAGCAAAGAACCACTTTTTCTAGATAGCATGAGTCCGGTAACTTAATTTCAGTTTTAAAAATCAGACTTAGTGAAAATGGGCACAAAACAAATAAAGGCACATCGTCAAAAATTGGATAGGGAATCAAGAAAATAAATTAGTATCATAAGTGAAATCTAAACAAAGCTCGTTCTTATATAAATTCGCACACACGCATATATATATATATATATATATATATATATATATATATATATATATATATATATATATATATATATTCTTACAATTAGGAAAACACAAATAACAAAGTGGATAAAGGCCATTTATTTCGTGAATACTAATCATCTCTTATACAATCATACATATTTATACATTTTGGGTTTTCAATTGATTATGCTAGTGGTAACAAATCTGACTCGTTTTTACTGCTGTTTCTTGTTTTGACTAGTTGGTGAGTGTGTATGCGTTTGTGTTTGTGTGTATGCGTGTTTGCATGTAAAGGTCATTCTCGCAGTATTGCGAAGTGATGTCTGATATCTTGTCATTATTGTTTTGATAGCTTGAGAATTAACCATTTGTGCGCATTGTTCACTGTTACATATACAAGTGCTATTTATCCCAGTATAGTTGATCGTTTCACCTCGTTGCGCAAAGTTTTCACGTGGTAACAACGCCAGTGTTGATTGCAGTGTTAAACGCTCACATTGTTTGGAGACTTCTGTCATCGTATGCGCCTCTGTTATTTCCACTTCAGTTTGTTGCCAATCCGATTGTACGTTTGTTGATTCTAGTCGAGGGCCTGTTTGTTCTTGGCTGGATACTAGTAGGTTGTTGTTGAATTTTGTTATTCTTGGCCAGTCGATAAGGATGTCATGTTGATGAAACTTTTGAATATTAAGGTCAGGTGCTTGTTGTTTTATGTAAAGTGCTTCGTAGATAAATAATAATTTTTCTGATTTTGCTTTATGTAGAATTGTGAAATTGGTCGAATTGACAGGGTGCCCCGTTGCCAATATATGATCGGAAATAGCTGATTTTCCTGACGGTGGCAAGTCTTTGTTAATCAATTTCTGTGGCAAATGTTGCTGGATTCTGCTTATCAATTGCTTCTTCGTACGTCCGATATATGTGCTACCGCACATACATGAGAATTTGTAGACTATGAATGATTTGGAGAGAATTGGCAATTGATCTTTGGCATCCAACCTCATGATTCTCTGTGTACTAAATGTCATATTAACTTTAACACTGGGAAAGTTGTCCTTAGTTATTCTATTCAGCCGCCGTGCAATTATTGAGGCTGGTACGTCGCCTCTAAATGGTAAGTTTAGGAAAACCTGCTTGCCGGTATCCTCTCTAGTACAAATCTGCCGTGGTCTGATGTTGACATCAATGAAACGCTCTGGGTAGTTGTTCATTAGCAAAATTTTCCTGAGGTAGCCCAGTTCTTCCTCAATCTTGTGTTCAGAGCAGATCTTCCTGATTCTGTTTGCTAGGTTGTTAACTAAGTTTCTTTTGTGGGATTTTGGCACACTACTGTTGTAGTGAATGTATTGTCCAGTGAAAGTGGATTTTCTATGTATGGCCAGTGTCAAATCTCCGTTTGCTTCTCGAGTGATTTTGATGTCAAGGAAGGGAAAACTGTCGTCTTTCTCTACCTCGAGAGTGAATTTGATGTCTGGATCGACTCCATTTGCTTGTTTGAGGATTTCGGAAGGGTCTGCTGCTTCTGAGATGAACAACAAGATATCATCTACATACCTTTTGTAGAGTGCGCACTGGTCAATTATACCTTTTAGGCTCGTTTTTTCCAGGTGATACATGTATACATCTGCCAGGAGGGGTGCGATGCAACTTCCCATAGCTACACCATTGATCTGACGGTAGTATATTCCTTCGAATGTAAATTGCACGTTTTTAGTACATGCTAATATGAGGTCTTTGATGTCATTGGTGTCTATAGGGAAGTATATATATGTATATGTATATGTATATATATATATATATATATATAATACTTGCCACAAGGCTCGATTGAACCATATGTGGCATCACTTTCGACCTAAAGTTATAACAAGCCACCTGTAATCTGTGATTATAGAGCATACGCCATGCCAACTGCGGAAAAAATATTGAGGCACAGTGTAAAGACAGAATTTTACTTTTTAAATATATATAATCAGTATAAACCAAACATTGCATTGATAGCAATTTCAATTCATCAAGTGGACTGGTTTTGTCCTTGTTAGACACTCAAATAATTCCTGGATTGTCGCAGCAGAAGTTCAAACCGAATTCGCAGCAATCGAGAGAATACAACTGAATAAAACAAATCGATATGTTACTAAACTAACCGTGTACCGCAGTCGCACTCCTCACCAGGATCAACAATTCCGTTGCCACAAAGGCCACCAGCAGTTGTGTTAGAAACGGTAGGCCTGTCTCCGTTAAGGGACAACTTTCTGATGTTACGACCAACGTGAATTTGTGCAGCCGGACTTGATTGACTACCCAAGCCGGAAAACGGCTGAAGGTAAGCAGCCACAATATGACTCAGCTACAATAGACATAAAATAATTCTCTCTCTCATTAGACGGAATTTTCAATCCAAAGAAACTGCATATTTTAATAGTGCCTGAGTATTCCTATAAAACGAAATTTCTTTGGAAAGAACAATCTTTAAACGATTGCCGACATTTCAGTAATTATATTCTTCTACTTTTATCAAAATTATTACTTTCACATCACAAACATTTTCTTTATAACTGTATTTTTTCTTATTCCTGTTTGGAGTAGTGTTAAACGAATAGCCTAGAAAGATATAATAAAGTAACAACTGAAACATCAGCAACTCCAAAGAATGCCATTGAATAAGAGTATCTTGTAAACACCAAACCAAAATGGTGCAATGAAAGAGCATCTTTAAAAGCCTCTTTATTTCTAAACGGAGATGAATGCTATACATCCTGCTACATTGGTGAGTTTTAATTGATCACAAAGACCGCGTAGTACCCACTCCTACTGGTGAGTCGTCAATAAGCACGAACAGAATGCGCTCATGAGATTATACGTTTCGTTCACGCCGTCTTTGGTTTACTACTGTGATCAAATTTGATCTAATTTGTTACTAGGTGCGCAGCACCTAATACAAAAACGCATATATATTAGTTCTCTGCAATAACAATTAGCTAAATGTTATATATTAAATTCAATGATGTCATGATTATCGCGAAATATGATAACAGATATAGATCAAGGCCAGAGTGTATAGATATGCTGGAGTAACAGCTGTTCAGTCGTAGTTATAATACTCAATTTTGGAACTTTGGTATACCCTGAAATACATTGTGTTGGGAACATGCACCGACACGGAAACTATAGTGTTGGTATCGGGTACTAACGTAATAGCCATAGTGTTGGTATCCTTTACAGAGTCGAAAATATATATTATATAGTGAGTTAGAGTTGAAGTCGCATTGTCGAAGACTTTACATGATGTTAGCTTCACTATTGCAGGTTTACACATTTTCATAGGTTATGGTACCGGCCGATTTTCCCACTTTCCTGACCCAAATATGCAGTGGGTATAGGGCGTAAGACCGGCTCCTACCGATGAGTCGCCAGTAAGCACGAAACAAATGTGCATATGAGAATATACTTTCCGTACTTGCTTTCTTGATTTAATCCTTCTAGCCATATTTTAACTAATTTGTTATTAGGTGCGTAACACCAAGTATACAATTCCTTTCTTACTTTGAATAAAGAGGAACGCATTATATATTGTATCATAGCGCTTTCAACTAATCAATTCAACTGAATAAGTGGAGTGAATAACAGGCATTATTTTGTAGTTGAAATAGAAAGAAAATTAAAACCAAAATATTAGTTGTTAATAAATTTCAGTAAACAAAACTATAAGTTAAACTAACATTGGTTGCGCGGGCGCTGACAACAATCAATATAATCAAGGTTGCGATAATGATATAAGCACCTGACACATTTATTACTTCCATATGTCAGTATAAATTAAGAATCATATAGTGTAGAAAATGCCATTCATCCAGTAGACCGATTTCGTCCTTATTGGGAACTCATCATGTACTGGCCAGAATTTGCCGCAGACAGGGCTCAAACCTAGGCACGTCTGCTTCGGAATCTGGTGCTCTAACCACTGAGCCGCCCTGCCGCACACTACACTACACACATTTTTCAGATATATATACAAACTAACGTAACTTGGTCAGTCTATTTTACCTTTAGATGGAGCTCATATGGCATTTATTTAGACCCAAGGTTCCAACTAACAAACCCAAATCTGTCATTACTGAACATACGTGTCCAGGTTCGAGCCCTGTCCGCCGCAAATTCTGGCCAGTACATAATGCTTTCCCAATAACGAAGAAACCGGTCTACTGGATAAATTGCCTTGACTACATTATACAATTCTTAGTTTATACTTACATGTGTAAGCAAGTAATGGATCAGATAATTATATAAAGATCGCAAACTTGATTATAATAATTATTATCACTTCCCACGCAACCAATGTTCGTGTAATTATAGAAATGTTCATTTCAATATCACTTCCCCATGTAGTGCAGTGTCTGTTCATTAATGATAGATTTGGGATGGTTAGATGGAACTTTGGGTCTAAATGGATGTCATATGCGCTCCACTTAAAGGAAGAATAGACTAACCAAATAACATTAGTTAAAATATAACTCAAAATTGTGTTTAATGTAGTGTGCGGCAGGAAGGCTCATTGGTTAGAGCACCAGATTCCAAAGCAGACGTGCCCAGGTTCGATTCCTGTCCGCGGCAAATTCTGGCCAGTACATGATGAGTTCCCAATAAGGACGAAACCGGTCTACTGGATAAATGGTCTTTTCTACTTTATATAATTCTTAGTTTATACTGACATGTGGAAATATTTAATGTGTCAGGTGCTTGTATTAAGATCGCAACCTTTATTATAGTAAAACTATATGTTATTTATCTACGTCCCAGCGAAGCCGTACTGTAATATAAGTTTTTTTCAATATTTCAAATTATATATATATATATATACACTTATATATGTATATATATATATATATATATATATATATATTTATATATAAGTACGCCCGATTAAACGTTACGGTACAAAATGGCGCACTGTTTCTGTAACTGGTATTTGTGGGCGGTTCTGTAGATTTCTGAGTAGTTGCTGGAGCTACACGATGAACTTGAATCAACAGCGCCTACGTCTCCTAGGGACATTGACGACAAAGTGATGCAAAGGAAGCATAACTCAGGGCTTCAGTTTCGTTCTCACCAGACATCTGCAGCTGAATGTTTGCCCAACCACTCCCTTACGCTAAGAACTGACAGGGAAACTGAAATGCATTCAACACTAATCGCGTAATATAAGCTTGGCTTAAAATGTCATCCAATCTGATTTAATGATCAATTAAGACAGAATGACAACTAAATTAGATTAAACTGCGAGAACAAAATAACAGGGAAGTAGCAGCAACAATAATGCACGAAAATTCATTCTTAGGTATGAATGCACAATACACTTAAAGTTAAAGTATATTACTTTCATTCCATATTTACGCTCATTAACTAAAGGAAAATAAATCAATAAGTCAAGAATATAACAGCATGCTCTCTCACCTTGTTTTGATTGTTTAAATTTCTTGCATTTGCATATATTTTGTAAGAAATATATTATGAGCACCACTTATTTTGCCCCAGATAAAATTGAGACCTTCATTAATGTTGGATACAAGATTCATTTTGACTTCGTCTTCCACACTAGGTAGGGCATATTTCCTGGTGGATGCCATCAAAACGAGATCAACTTAAAAGGAAGCCAAGCCGAACTTGCAATTTTATATTTTAGCTAGGGCCTTTTTCATGCATGAATAAACTGTGCATCAAAAGCCTTATAGCATAAGCAAACACATTGCTCGAGCTAATCTATTTGCTAGTTATAAACGCCTTATCAAGTTCGGTTGGATAAATTAAAACGAAATTTTGCATATTTGTGTGTCACCCTCTCAAAGGAAAAATTACGTAATATATAACACAATGCATTTTACATCCAGATAACGCGTCTAGTGCTTGTTTCGGAAACAAATAAGCGAATTTCGTTTAAAAAAATGCGAAACTGTACAAAAAAGCAACGATTATTTCTAGGCTTATACATAAATCCCATATTAATAATCCAGACATTTATCTTAATGCAGTCTATCTTAATCCCACTAGGGCGTAAGTATTGAATAGCAATAACCAACATTTTAAAAATAACAAATAGATCAACGATTAAACAAGCACTGATTGTGCATGTTGCGAGAAAAATTATTTAAATCAAGATTGCGATCATTATATAAATACTAATCCTAACTTATTATATATATATATATATATATATATATATATATATATATATATATATATATATAGAAGACTTAATTAATTAAGCATTGTTTAATTGGAAAAGACAATTCATCCAGTAGACCGGTTTCGTCTAAATCCAAAACTCATCAGCATAGGATCAGAAGGATATGCAAACGTTAGCATGAACGAACTGTATAATCTCATGTAATTCCTGCTTACTGTCCGTTCATTAGTAAGAACCGGAGCTGCACTCCAAACCAATTACATATTTCGTAAAAATTGCGGGACTGAAAAACGGTGCAATCTCTTATGCGTATGTTTATTCAAGTAATTTTAAAGAAAACAATGCATAGTCTACTTCGTGACTTCTAAGGTAATCAACTATATATACTGTATAACAGTATTGTAAAAAATGGCACAACTACGATTTTAAACTAGTCTAAATTTCCACAGCATTTAAAATAACAGCCATTCTAAACACCCACTATTGTAGCAAAGCCTTCTACGCTAGTCTCGATCGCCATCATGGATCACATTTACGCGATATGAATGACATCATTAAAGGTAAAATATAATATTTATATTTTCCCTGTTGCTGAAAAACTGATATATATATATATATATATATATATATATATATATATATATATATATATATATATATATATATGTATATATATATATGCTATGTATTAAGTAATACGTACAAAATAATCAATTAGTTCAAATAGGACCACAGGGATATGCAAACGACTAGATGAAAAAACCGCATAATCTCATATTTACGTTGTTTCATACTTAATGGTGACATATTAGTGGGAAGCGACACTACACATCACAACAATTACATTATTTATTTATATCAAGGTTGTGATCTAGATCTGAACACTAATCCCATTTTATATTGAAATTTGTCAGTATAAACTAAGCTTTTTATAATAAAGATAAGACAATTCATCCAGTATACAGGTTTAGTTCATATTGAAGAAGCTTAAAGTAGTCCAGAATTTTCCACATACGGGGCTCGAACCTGGGCACTTCTGCTTCGGAGTCAATGAATCTAACTCTGCTGCAGGCTAAACACAATTTTTAGTTATATACTAAATATTGTATTTAGACTTACCAACAGGTGGAGCACATGCTGCATTTATATTAGGCCTAAAGTTCCAACAAGCCACACAAAATTGTCATTACAGAACAGACAACACGCTTTGTGGGGAAGTGGTATTGAGTTGAACATTTAAAAAGCTAAACGATTATTGGTTGTGCGATCGGTAATAACAATTATTTATATAAATCAAAATTGCGATCTTGAAATAAGCAAAAATCTAATTATATATTTGTATTTGTAAATATAAACAAAGTATGTTATAGTGTAGAAAAGGAAATTCATCCAGTAAACTATATTGGTGCCTTTTGGGAATACTTCACATACTGTCAAGAATTTTCCGCGGAAAGGTCTCGAACCTAGGCACGTCTGCTTCGAATTATGTAACTTTAACCACTAGACAGTACATAATGACGAGTTGCAAGACCGAAGCAAATGCCTCCTGGTTCAAATCACGACCACGTTAATTTCGACAATTACTTGATGAGTGCCAAAAAAGGACAAAAACGGTTTATTTTATGGTAACAATATATATATAAAGAGTATGCTCTGATTTCGCACGGTAAATGACTTTATTTTGAAGTTGATTCTAATTGTCTCGCAATGCTTGACTCACAATATAGTGCGATTGGTTTGTAGTGTTTGCATATGGAGAAACTCACGAAGCACGGCCCTCAGAGCCAATAGACTTTCCGAAAATATCGCTTTAGCTTTGTTCAATTTTTTTTTCCGAGCTATATCATAGAGACTTTCTACGCAATTAACATCTTTATTTAAATTCTGAATACAAAAATAATTTAATCCCTAATTGACTCAAACTTCTGCTTTTATAAATGACCTGGCTAATGTTCTCATTAAGTTAAGACAGCACATATGTGAAAGATCTACCAGTACCATTTAACGCAAAACTTATTGTTTATTCTAGAGCCTTTAAGAATTACACTACATGCAATGCATAAGTTGAAAAATGAAATATTTTCGTCTTACCATATCAGTTGTAGTTTAATTTTTTTCAATTTTTAAATAATTACGGATTAACACACCATAAAATAGTTTTACACCGGGTCATGATGGTTCATTACCTGTAGCTACTCTTTCTGCGTCGAAATAGTTTTCTAACACGTAATTTCCGATGATATTTCGATTAACCTTGCCAGTTTCATTCTTCAGGGTGTTCGTGTTCTGTTACAATAAGGAGCGCGAATTGAGATGCAACCAACTGGATTGGGCGTAAAATAGCCCAAAGGAAAAGAGGAAGCTATTTTCGTGAGTGTTAGAAAACTTAACTTTCCAAATTTCGTTATCATGACTCTTATAAGACAAAATTTAATCTATATTATTCATTCTATATAAAATACCAGCTTTATTACAATTTAAAAAAACGTATTGATAATGCTAAGCATCAACTATTAAGAAAGTCGATATCTATGCATAAAAAACGGACGAATTTTATATCTCCATAGCAAATAAGTAATAAATAACTTTTTATCAACTTAAAAACAGTAGTTTCCATTTTGTGCGACATGTTAAATAGTGGAATTGGAGTCTTTCCCGAGTCCGTAGACCAGTTCGAAATAAATAGATTTTTGGTATACCTGAAATATGAAGACATAATTTACATTATTCGAACTGCTATTCGCGCACTCCCTGATAGTTAAAAGGTCATTTTTCAGTAAATCTTTGCAGAGACATTTCCTTTTAAACCATAGCCTCCAACGATCAAACGGTCATTCTCTAATTATTAACTAGTAAGATATGGTTTATTCTATGTTTAGTATTAATTATTATTTAAATAAGTATAATTTTCTTGCAAACAAAACTAATTCTATACAGATCAAATTTCATAGCAAATGGTAATAAATTTAATATACTGAACTACTGATAACGTATAAACGGGATTAGTTCTTGATTAAACATTGATTTCTTGATTTAAATATCTAGCCAAAATCTAAAAGGCATGTAATAATTAAATATTCCTGATTTTCGAGAACTAATAAAATAGAATAATATGTTAAGTAATGCGTATGCAATACCTAATAAATAATTTCTAATACGCATTGACGAGTAAAACAAAGTCCAGAAAAAATGCACACAGTGTTTTAGTGTGCATTTTATAATATATCTAGACAGATGTCACAAGACTTTTAGTGTAGGTAACTTGGTCTAATCACTGAAAATTTTGTTAGTTCAGATTGGTCATTTAAGTCTTACACACACACACACACACACATATATATATATATATATATATATATATATATATATATATATATATATAATTTTACGTGTATGTAGAAATTTTCAATTATGCAAACAAACATTCTAATTTGTCACGTGGAATTTGTTTCAAATTTGTTCATTAACGCAAGTTTAATTTGGCTCGAATTATATAGTAGGCATAGGCCCAGTAAAAAATAAGTCAAACAACAAAGCAATACATTGGCATTTAAGAATTGATGCTTCGCTGCAACATAACTAAGAAAAATATTCATGTAATGTAGGGACTGTTTTGGCTCCCATGACAAAGACGGTTTGGATAATTCATATTTAGTTTGCTATCTCTTAGTCAACCTGCCACAAAAGGCTAATATGCAACATCTATCCGGAGCATCACATTTGAAGCGACAATAGCTTCCAGCAACATTAGAAGCTTCACTTCCGGGTCAAACACATTTGATTGCACTCTTTCCGTGCTCATACAACACCAGGTTTTAACAGCGCAGTTAAACCGAAATCGAAGCCTCAAAAAGAGATGGTGTCTTCATTCTTAAAGTATTCACAAAGTTCAATTTGCCGTTGCTGGTACGGCAAGCCATGGCCTGCCAATCGTCAGGTCTACAATTTCTATGAGCCATAGCACCACAAAGATAATCTAAGATACGTTAATCACATTAACGTATGTTTCGTGCTCACTATCTACGCTTGAAAGCATCAGGACCTTGAAATTTCACATTAAATAATATATAGAAAAATAATAGACGGTAATATATGCTAGTTACTTAGGAAATGCACGAACATGGTTGTAGGCGATGTTGTAGTAGCAGATGTTCAGAGTCCAAATTTTGGTAAAATTGAGCCAATCTGAAAAATCATGTTGTCCATACCCTTCACAGATTTAGAACACAGTATCTAGCGTAATTTGGCTTTAAATTCACATTGCTAGGGACCTTTTGGTAGTTGACTCTACTGCTTGAATATACACTTAAAGGTAATGGCATCTTCCGACTGTCTCACATTATCAAGTATATAGTGGGTTTGGGGCAAGCAAGAAACGGATATTTACATGTTCATGTTGATTTCAGCAAATCCTTGTGGCCATTTTTAACTGACAGACTACTAAGCAAGCAGTACCTAATACTAATTTAATATATATCAGCTGTCCGCAACAAATGATATTTAACTTTTATAGAACGTATTTACTCAGCCATATTAGAATCCATGACATTCATAACGAAATAAATGCTTTTGCGAAATAAATTGGCCCACTATTGACAAAAAACACTCTTGATTATGCAATGTTCTCTTTGAAGAAATATATATATATATATTTCTAATTGGGAAGAAAAAACACATTAATGACATTATAACATATTACAGTCAAACTGTGAGAAATGGACTAGCAGTTATGTTATGTTCACGCAAATTTATCAGGCCAAAAAGTAAACAAACTATTCTATAGATAGTTACCTAGTTGGTGTGCAGACCAGTTGAAGATGGCGGATAAAATTGTGGCCTTTTTCACGAAAAACAGATCAAACAAAGTCATTGTCTACCATATTTGGAGTAGAGTTTAAAATAGAAGTTGTTGAGAAGTATAAAAGCACATAACTTATCAATATATGAAGCATCATTGATAAACAACCATGATTTAGGAATCGAAAAAGACAAAAACATGTGGTCCAAAAGCATTTAATATGCTGTTTTTCATACAAATAATTTATCAGTTCCTTTGTTTCTCAGTCCTTCTTCTTTGCTTTTCCATATTTCCTGTGTTTACTTCTTATATATCGAATACTTTAGCAGAAATTTAGGTTTCAGATTACTAAAAATATCTACTTACAAAATGAGAAATTGTAATTCCGACACAAAAACACTAAATGAAAGTTATTCTGCATGTGATTTTCTAACTGTGATAAAACAAATGGTATTTAGATATTTTTGGCGGCGACAATTTAGCATCCAAATAGTTATGTATAAGGCATGGCCTAGCAAGTAACGCGTGGGCTCTTAAAGTACTAGGACTATATGCCAAAGTCAACATGAAAAAGGTGCAATTCCATTGATACATTCAATTAATTTTTATTGGCTTCCCATCAGTTGGAGCCGGTACTACGTCTCTAACCTGCTAAATTTTGAGTAAAATAACAAGACTAATTAGTGAAACAATATCACACGCATAATCAATAACGCACTGTTTGTAACCAAAATAAAGTAAAAATCATCTTGATACTATACGTCATTTCCGGCTAAACAGAGACATCTGTTGTCGACTATGAATACTGCGAGTAGCAACAAAAATATCTAACGATCGTTAAAAAATTATCATCTGAATGTAATAACGGATATCGCTCGAGGTAATTGCAATAACAAATTGTCTACACCTATTTTATAGCATAGTGCATTAATAATTAATTAGAATATTACACCGTCGATTATTCTCAAATTACTGGATAAAAAAATGTGGATATGAGGCGAATTGCCGTTTATGGATGCTTATTAGTCGGCAAGGATGAAATACATGCGTCAAGTTTAACATAAAATAACCTGTTACAAGATTTTTGATCGTTTATTTATAACCGCCTATTAATTATTTCTTAACAAACAATAGTATTTTAAGTTTTCTGACCTACTAGCAAAATTAATATCAATATCAAGTAATTATTTTACTGCATGTTGCAATTTGCAAAATAGTACTGCTATGCTGTTGCAAAAAAATATTTTCTATCAATGAAACCGTGGTAAAAAAATCTTTAGAAGCTCGCATATTTAAGGTAGCTATCATAACGATTAAATTTGTTTCTGTGTTGTGTAACCGGTTAGATACAATGTGATTGGTGTTTATGCTAAGCTGGCAAACTTCATATACTAAATCGTTAATAACACAAACACGCACAACCAATTAGTGTTTAACCGAATAACTTATGTCTGTGGCGAAAGCTGACAAACTTTCATGAACGTGGCTGCATATAAATTATGCGGCTGATATACCAGTCAAGTAAATTGCACGAAAGACTACTAGAAGATGACAGACGTATTTCTTATCTTACATACATTTTATCGGAATTACGGTTTTGGTCTTGTTGTTAGCTTACCGTCCTGTTCTGTTGATAAACACAGAAGTTCAGAACGCATCAGCACCTGTGAATGACTTTATTCTTACCCTTTTTATGCCTTTTTGAATAATAGGCAATTCATGCAAACTTAATTTAAATAAAGAGCTACGTTATTACTCACGCCAATCAGCAACAGAAAATCAAAACAAAACCACCCGCTTTATCTAAAGTATACATTTATGGTTTTCGTAATTCTTAATTCTATTACAGAAAATAATTTTGATCTAATTTTTGCTTACCAGCATTGTATCTCAAGAGTGCACTATCACTTTCTTTGTCGATGTTTCGGCATTCTCTATCGGACGCCTTCCTCGTCGCCTCGGTACACATCGTCAACATCCAATTGATAAGTTTTGGCAATGTTTACCGATAGCATGAATAAGGCGTCTGTAAGAGGACGCTGAGATATTACTAATGAAATAGCAAAAGTGAGTTCCAGAGATGCATTGCTGATAAGTGCACATAAGCAAAAAACTACGCAGTTCTCGGCAATAATCAATACGTTATTTACCTGCTGTTTGTTCGCAAGTCTAACAGAGCTAGGCGCCTCATCAGATGAAATGTTGTATGATCGTATAACACGGCTTTTTCCAACTGATTTAGACTGGCTATTGACTTCGAAATTACTTGCCAAAAGTCTAACTGTACCATTGCTTGTCACATTTCCGAGCTCCGAGCTGCGTCTATTTAGAGAATTCCTAAAAAATAAGATATGAAAGCTAATAAAAGCATAAGAATTTAAGATTAACTACAATTAAATGTAATTATGACTTAAAGGCTATTCTTGCGCGAAGATTGTTTTTCAAATTTTTAAATAGCACAAACTATGATGTAATATGCTGTTTTTATCTTCCTTTTATTTTTTAAATGACATCCGATAGGTCTACATGGTGGTTAAAGGGCGTAATACCGGCTCCTACTCATGAGTCGCCAGTAAGCATGAAACGAATGTGCATGAGATTATACTTACATGTGTCCTTCGGAAACAAATCGAAACTTCGTGAGTACAAAAAGCAAACTTCAACAACAAACGGACCGTACCAATGGAGGATAAAACGATTAACAATAAAACAATCCATCTACTGAAACCAATAAAAGACTACGTATTAAAGTCATTGCCAAATAATTTATGTCTTAGAACTTACAACAACTAAACATTTTTTCTAAAATACAGTTCTTAGACCGTTAGCCTAAACTAAATTTATGCCTCCAATGCGAAATAATAAAACGCGAAAATTCAAGTAAAAAAGAATACTACACTTGAAATACATCTGTAACAATTGTAAATAAAACTAAGCAAAACAATTATCATACTAGTAAACCAGTTAACATGGTGCACATATCCAGTAGACTCAAAATTTTTGTTCTTATCGGCTAGTGAATTTAATATTTTACGACAGTGAAAGTTTACAGGTTGCTAAGGTTAAAGCTAGTTATCGGACGCCCTAATTTAAGAAAACTATCTAATTTAAAGTAGAAACGTAAAAAAAGATTTAATACTTATATATTACGGTCATGTTCCATAGCTAATAAATAATAAAGCAAGCTTAAATAAAACAGATAAAAAGGCCGTTATCATTTCGCCAGTTCTCCCCTCGACCGCAATATCTGGTAAGTTATACATTTTATTTAGTTAGCAAAGTGGCTAAGTTGGATTAACTGCATACACTAAACAACAAAGGAAGGATGCGTAATACGCACATGCAGAGACACATTCATATATATTATTAAGTTCTAAGTTTTAATTCAATTTATATTAAGATTTAACGCAAATATGTCACTTCAGAGGGTAATTTGTTGGTTAGGAAAACAGGCTTCGAAGCAGACGTGCCCAGGTCCGAGCCCTGGCCGCGGCATATTCGTTAAAAACACGTTATGAGTTCCGGCTTTTCTAGTTTATATTAAAAGTAAATATATATATATATATATATATATATAAATAGGATAGGTTTTATAACAAGATCGCAACATTTATTTAAATTATCGTTCAACCGCCTGCTTCCGCAATACGCATCTCTTCGTCATTTATCGTTATAAAAACTTCTAGAAGTTCTCTCAGATTTAAATGCACTATTTTATTAAATTGTTTAAATTTCTGCAAACAGAATCAAGTACCGATTAGCGTATAACATCTGGAGGAAATGTGAAAATTAGTATAAGAGTAAGATTTTATCACATATATACACGCAATTCCTGCGACACATCTGTAGGCGAGAGCATTAGGTAGATGATCAAGTTAAGTTTACTACTGCTTGTATACACATTTACAGAGATAGCATATCCAACTGTCTCACATAACCTTACTAAATATAAAGAGGGTGTATGAGAGTAAGGCCAGCTACTACTGAATAGTGGCCAGTAGGCAAGGAACGCCTATGCAAATTGAGGTGTACATGCTAAGCATGCTTACTAAGGTAAGTCATCCTGGTCCAATTATATCTAAATTTTCACTACGTGCGTCGTGCTTCATACATAAGTAAATGCTTCACTTCTTTAAAAAAATTAAAATCAAGGTTGCTAATTGTTAGCAAATTATATATAGATGCAAAAATATCCGCTCCAAGAAAATAAGAATTAATAATATTAGACATATTTATTTCCTTTAATTACATAACATAACAAATGATACAGCGCATAATATCCCATTAAATGTTGCTTATTTAACAGAAAATCGATCAATAGAAGCAGTGATTGACTGATTCTTTATTTAAAAAAACTTTGCGTGATTTATATGATCACCAATGTCATTATCTGTACATTTGTATGTATAAACTGAGCATTGTATAAGGTAGCAAAGTAAATCCATCCAATAGACCGGCTTCATCCTTATTGGGAACTTGTCCTGTACTGTCCAGAAACTTGTCGCAGACTGAGCTCGTACCGAAGACACACTTGCGTCGGAGTCAGCGATTCTATCCACTGCGTCGCCCTGCCGAAAATAACACACCATTTTCAGTTAAATACTAACTTATAATTATGTTTAGTCTTTCCTACAGGTGGAGCCTATGTGGTGCCTGTTCTATAATGACAGATTCGTGCAGATAGTCGGAATATTATGTTTAAAGAGATGTTCCCATTAGAATTTTAAGTCCAATATAGAAAATATGAAAAGTTCCCATGTAAGCGACACGAAATTAAATAATGAAAATTACAAAGCGTTCAGAAAAAGGCGCCAAGTAGCCCATAAAGATATTTTGATTTTAAATGTGGAACGATAATATAGGGTTATAATAAAATAACGATAACTAAGCAGTATTGAATAGTTCAGGCGTCAATATTTCGCGTGAAAATTCGATTGTTAATATGGAGACTTTAAGCAATTAGGGTATACTTTTTTTACCGTTTCTTAGTCAGAAAAGTCGTATGAACTATTCTCCATTAGAATGTGTGAAAAATATTCTGGAAAAATTTAATCTGTAAATGGATATGTAAAGCAAAATATACCCATATACGAAAGACACATGTATATAAAATAGAATTTGAGAAAAGCTTGTCCGATATATATATATATATATATATATATATAAGCATATCAGGATTTTTAAACTTTAAGATTGCAAGCTACGATAATTCACCTTAACGAAAGCCTATTAGATACATAAAAATGTACGTAACGGAAAATTTTTTCAACGTTTGGTTTCGGTGACACAGAGGATTAGTTGCAGAACCGTCAATTCTAAGGTTCAATAATGGCCGAAAAAATTCTGACTACAACACAGAAATACCAATAAGGAAGAACCGTTTTATTAGCGGAATTTCATTCGCGATCATATCCAATGCTCAGACTAAACTGACAAAAAGGCATAAAAAATTCTAAGTTTATACTTCAATTTAATATCACCTTCCCAGGTAGTATGATGTTTTTCGTTTAATGAGGGATTGCATAAGGAAGATTTGTTACATAGGTCAAAAGCTATAGCCTCACTGATCAATCTCAGTGTAAGATTAATAATAAAATAAAAGTTGGAACAAACTGAAAATTGCATGGAAATCGCGCTTCGGTAGCGTAGAAAATAAGTTCCTAGACAAAAAGAATGCTCATATAATTAAACGACCATTGGCTTCGCGGACGGTGATAACAATTATTATAATCAAATTTGCGAACTTGATATAAGCACCTGACCTGACTAATGCTCCTGGGTTAAAATCCAGGACACGTTAACTTTTGCTTTTACTAACAAACCACCAATAGTGAAGAAACCGGCTAATTAGATCAGTTGCAGTTACTATTTTGAGCAAAGTTTAGTTTGTACGGACAATATAGTTAAAAACGTACATATGCATTAAAATTTATTTAACAAATGTATACATTTTTGAGAAACGTATAGAAGTATGTATGTATCGATGGAATTTAATCCTAAGAATTATCGATGTGGCCGGTTTGCCGACGTCCAATAAACTGAGAATTCTATGCCTTTGACAAAAGAAAAACACGAACTTCATAGTCAGGAATTTTCCTCAAGCAGTGCAAATCCGGTACGGTCTGAAAATAAATCCCATTAAAATGCTCGTTATGGCAAATTTTGATCCAAGCCCCAGGAACAAACTTAACGGAACTTTGTTGCCGGTCTTAAACAAATTCGTCTACCTATCGGTGAGAGAATCATGCTAAGCTTTATTATCGTTTACCAAGAAAAGCTTAAATAGAAGCAAATTCGTTGAAATCTAGCAGAAAGCATGGTTCAGTGTAAACGCTTCGGCAATTCCCACTTTTTGTCTTAGGCTCTTATTGAATCAATCGGGATGCAGATCTATATCCCCATTTAGGTTTTCCTTTTTTACAATTTCATACATAATTTGAAGGTTTTAAATAAATAGTTATTTTTGCAGTTTATGTAAAAAGCTTATACATTATTTTGAATTAGAAGGATAATCAAATGGTTGCATCACGTAGAATAGGAATAGTCTACTTAAAGTACAGTGGTATGTACGACATACCTTGTTCATTAATAGAGCACACCAAAATGGCAAGTATTTGAAATTAGAATTATATATATATATATATATATATATATATATATATATATATATATATATATGTCCATACCTTTTAATGTTGCACAGTATATTTATAATTAGGAAGAAAGAACACATTAATAACAAAGTGGATAAAGGCCATTTATTTCGTGAATACTAATCATCTCTTATACAATCATACATATTTATACATTTTGGGTTTTCAATTGATTATGCTAGTGGTAACAAATCTGACTCGTTTTTACTTCTGTTTCTTGTTTTGGCTAGTTGGTAAGTGTGTATGCGTTTGTGTTTGTGTGTATGCGTGTTTGCATGTAAAGGTCATTCTAGCAGTATTGCAAAGTGATGTCTGAGATAGGGTCATTATTGTTTTCATGGCTTGAGAATTAACCATTTGTGCGCATTGCTCACTGTTACATGTACGAGTGCTATTTTTCCCAGTGTAGTTGATCGTTTCACCTTGTTGCGCAAATTTATACTTTCCACATGGTAACAGCGCCAGTGTGGATTGCAGTGTTAAATGCTCATATTGCTTGGAAACTTCTGTCACCGTATGCGCCTCTGTTATTTCCACTTCAGTTTGTTGCCAATCCGATTGTATGTTTGTTGATTCTAGTCGAGGGCCCGTTTGTTCTTGATGTTTCTTTGATGTCAACATCAGACCACGGCAGATTCATACTAGAGAGGATACCGTCAAGCAGGTTTTCCTAAACTTACCATTTAGAGGCGACGTACCAGCCTCAATAATCGCACAGCGGCTGAATAGAATAACTAAGGACAACTTTCCCAGTTTTAAAGTTAATATGACATTTAGTACACAGAGAATGATGAGGTTGGATGCCAAAGATCAATTGCCAATTCTCTCCAAATCATTCATAGTCTACAAATTCTCATGGATGTGCGGTAGCACATATATCGGACGTACGAAGAAGCAATTGATAAGCAGAAAACAGCAACATTTGCGACAGAAATTGATTAACAAGGGCTTGGCACCGTCAGGAAAATCAGCTATTTCTGATCATATATTGGCAACGGGGCACCCTGTCAATTCGACCAATTTCACAATTCTACATAAAGCAAAATCAGAAATATTATTATTCATTTATGAAGCCCTTTATATAAAACAACAAGCACCTGACCTTAATATTCAAAAGTTTCATCAACATGATACTCTAATCGACTGGTCAAGAACAACAAAATTCAACAACAATCTACTAGTATCCAGTCAAGAACAAACAGGCCCTCGACTAGAATCAACAAACATACAATCGGATTGGCAAAAAACTGAAGTGGAAATAACAGAGGCGCATACGGTGACAGAAGTTTCCGAAAAAATGAGCGTTTAACACTGCAATCCACACTGGCGCTGTTACCATGTGGAAATTATAAATTCGCGCAACAAGGTGAAACGATCAACTACACTGGGAAAAATAGCACTCGTACATGTAATAGTGAACAATGCGCACAAATGGTTAATTCTCAAACCATCAAAACAATAATGACCATATCCCAGACATCACTTTGTAAAACTGCTAAAATGACCTTTACATGCAAACACGCATACACACACTGAGCAATATATAAATGTCGTTGACCAAATTTATTATTTCCAGTTTTGCATTCGAAATAATTTGGCACACATTTAAAGCATGTTTTAGGCAAAGAAACGAGATGTTCCGACGCGTTTTGATTCTGGACGAGTCACCATATTTCAATGAAAATTATCTGACATGCATATTAGTTAATTTAATTGAATATTATTATACTTCCAGTACCTGGTATGTGTATTGGTAATTTTGATGGGAATATGCTTATTTATTCCTCAAACGCAAAATTACTACGTACACGCGCCTTAGTCATCGTTTATTATATGTTTTTATCGTATCATTCCATCCAATAAATTGTCTGTCAATATTTACTAGAACATTGATATATTACTTCTGTTCAATATACTAGTTGCTATACCAATCAACATTTACAGTCATTCAAAAGATATTACCGTGTAAAGTATTTCACATTATCAAAATTTTACGGTTTGGTAATAAAATTTTGTGACTATGTTCCAATGCTCTTCACTGAATGAAGTTGGAGAGCCTATGTTAAATTAGGCTACGTACGACCTGGACAGCAATATCAATTAGTGTAACAGCTATCTATATGAGAGAAGGTTCGATGGATATATATATATATATATATATATATAATTTCGGAATGTGATTATATACGACTTGCGAGCACAAAATAAAAATTGAATAGGGTAAAAATTTGAATCCATACACTAGACAAATTTCGTTCACACATGACACTCGCCAGTAATTTTCAGAGTTGCTGTGGCGTCGATTCTACTTTCCTCTTCTGTTTCATTGAACATGTGCATTACCTGCAATTTTAATTTATACACCAATTAATGTTTCTTTGTCTGAAACCGTTCAATTTCCAAATAAATACAATGTTCATGTGTGCAGTAAGCCATTATATAATACCGCAGTATTTTACCTCAATAAAGACACTTTATAGTGCTTATCAGAAAGCTTACCTGCGGTTGACGTTTGTCCGTGGACGAATGTAGCCTCTGTTCACGAAAGTGGATGGGCGTTTCTTTATTCGTCCACTAGTCGATGCCACTGAGCTTCGTTCAGAGTCAATTGGTCGTCTTTTACAAGCGGGTGCAGAATAAGACGCTGGTGATTGTACAGTACCATTGCTTTGACCTGTTGACATGGCAACCAAACTGCGCGGTGGAATGTCTGTCAGACAAACGGCCATACCGTGCTTTAAGAGACGTGGCATATCGCGCCGAGAACAGGGTGACCACTGAAACAATGACGAGCCAAATTCAACACCTGTAGCCATAATACAACCTTGGCAGCGACATTCTTCGGTGTCATGTCGCAGACCAAAATTGTGCCCCAATTCGTGGGCCATAGTTCGAGCGGTCTCCATTGCTTCGTTTGTAGGAGAATCCTAAAGAATAGCGATAAAAAATTGCAAGAAATAATTACAAAAAAACAGCAGTATATCTTAATCAGCACCATTTTAATGTTAGCTACATTAACAAAATATAATCTTAGATTTTGTTGCTAAATAATTCTTATTCAGAATTACATTTGTACATACAAAGTTAGATATAATAGTAAGAACATTCCGTATTATGATTTTTACAACCTTGAACTCAACGTATGGCTTTATTTACCTCAATACAAATATTGATCATACAAAATTCTTCATTCATTAAGAGAATCTCCTCATCCAAAATCCACGATCGTAGCTAGAGAAATTTATCGTAGTAAGCTAAATTAATAACACGAAGGCCATCATTTTTAAATGAATTTAAATCTTTATATTCTGGGAGAAATTAAGAAATATATAGTCCCAGGATAGGAAACTATAATAAAATCGTGAGTTTTGACGCTGTGGATAAATGTATAGCCGAAAAAAATTCTAACGTTCCACATAGATATTTACAATGCTAAGCATTTGGAAGCACAACTATAATAATTTTTATTATAATTATAAATTTTCTATAAGTAATATGACCGATTCCAATCAAAATATTAGTAACACAAAATTTTTACTTCTTCAATTCCTAATAATGCGAGAGAATGATGATGATGATAATAATAATAATAATTGTCATTATTATTATTATTATAATAAAGGTAGAAGTAATAATAATAATAAGAATAATACATTTTTTAATAATAAATATAAGACCATAATATTAATTAATTAAATAAAAATAATAAACGAATACTTGCATAACCGTATAATCGCAATAATTTGTTACCCATAATATACTTAAATATATAAATTGCAGAATACTAATTATCTAACTACAAGCATCTGGGAAAATTTGTTGGATTAAAAAAGATCAAGTTTTTACCAATTGCGGATGAGTGAAAATATGCAGAAATATGTATATACTGTGCTAAATAGATATTACATAGATAAGGCGGTATCATGAATAACTGCTTGACATTTTTAATGCACTTATGGTATGCATCACTAACAGACTTCGACAGTGAAAGTCCAGCTCCTCTATTGTGCGTGGCAATTCTATTAGTATCAAAATGAGATGTTCGGAAGGTGCTTTCCTGACGCCCTAAAATGTTCAGATATTTTGGGAAGATGGTACGCATTTTCCTTGTCCTACAAATCATATAAGTAATGGGAACCCGGAAATACAAACCACTGGGCAGTTGGTGTACTTCAGTTTTGGATGAAAGCGTTCTAACATTAGGATGACCTTAAATACAAACATCCATCACAAATGAGGAATGAGCATCATGCCCTAATTTTGTATTTTATAGAGAAGAATGGACAACAAAATAAATAAAGATTCCATATTGCATCATCCGATGCGCAATAAAAAAGTGTCACCCAATTCTCTGAGTTTGTCAAGGTAGATAACTTAAAACAAGATACCACACATGAGCCAGAAATTGGGTCCCCCAGAATGCAAAGCTATTTATGCGATGCTTGGTGAGGATCAATATTGTCACTTACTTGGTCAAGAGTGAATGAAAAAGGGGCTTACTTAAAACCTTTAATAGAAAATCAAAAAGTATCTGACGCTCCCTTCTGTTCTCATTGCAAAGACACAAGCCATGTTTACAGACTTGAAATTTTAGAGCTCTAGTCTAGCGTGATTATATTTATTTTATGGATAGCGAACAACACAAGCGCGGTAATACGTTGCGTATATCTAGTAGACCAGAACTGGTTTGAGTTGTACACAATGTCTTAGTCGGGCTAGCACAAAGGAAATGACGAATCTCTTCTCGTCCTAACGTCGAGAACGCGAGTGTGACCACGGGTGGTCTACTGATTCAATCAGTGAATCGGCCTACAATATTTTGTCATTTAAAACGCAACTGAAAGTATATTGCATGCAACCAACCATCTCTGTCCGAATACACATGCACTAAAAATAAATAGAAATGTGTAGCCAAACTTGAGGGGCGTCTGTGATTCTGCTGAGCCAGATGTAACCTTAGCCGAAAGTGTACGAACCAAACTTCAGAGCACTATCAAGACAAAGCCTAAACAAGACTTAGCTTGTCTTCCTACGACAAAATGACAAACAGGTCTCCATCACTACTAACCTTAAAGCTTTTCGGAAGACGAAATTTGCTGCGCAACTAAGGAGATCTCACCATGAAACGTAGGTTTCGTACATACTACTGTTAGCTACACAATGAAAAAGGACTAAAACAGTATTAATGTGGCTAATAAGTTCAATATAGCGCCAAAGCGTACAGCTTCTTTTAATGGTATACCACAATACAGCTTATTAGTTTTGAAAAGGAGTACGAGTGAACCAGTTTGAGAAGCGCCGCTCGTCAAATGATTCAAAATTCCCCTCAATCCACTATATACAGAAAACGAAATTTTTAGGATAAGATAACCCCAAGACTTTATAACGAGATAGACATCAAAACTCATATTTTGGTGAAGCAATAAAGACTTTCAATCTCACGAGAAACCGTAAAATCGTGGGAAATTGAACAGTTAATGATTGCGCGAGTGGTGGTAACAATTCTTTAAATAAAGTTTGCGGACTTGAAGTAAACACCAATTCCCATTGTATTTAACCAGTCGTCGAACAACAAAGCAGAACTACCGTCAGTCCCACGTACTGACGCGTTTCGGTCTTACATTACCATCATCAAAGTACGACGGCAAATCGACTAGCGAGGATCAAACCGCAATGCATGTATATGGAAAGAATCATTAGATATGCGTCTCTCACCTCTAGTAGTCTTGCATACATTGGATACGACTGAAAATGTCGGCTGCACAACTTCTATGCAGTCATGAACATTAACTTTTTTCAATTAAACAATCAATACATGCGCGGGTGGTGGTAACAATACTTTAAATCAAGTTTGCGAGCTTGAGGTAAACACCGATCCCATTGTATTTAACTAATCGTCGAACAACTTAGCATAATAGTGCGTGCTACTGGCGATAGTTTTGATGTCTTCCGATGATTAGTTAAATACAAGAAAATTTGGTTTAGTTCATTCTCAACTACACGGTGCATGTATATGACTGTAAGTTCTAATTTTATTTACCAGCAATAGATTACCAGCTTTTGCTTCACGTCTACACTCCTACCTTCGAAAAAGCGTTCCAATCGACCAGGCAAAAGTTGTTATTATATGAACGACATAGTACCAATTACGGAATTAATTTAACCATATATCATTGATAATTTTGGAAATCTACAACTATATACTACGCCTTATTTTCTAAAGATTTGTGTAAAATATGAATCCACCAATAATCAAGTGAAACAAAAAACGTACTCTTGTGTACCCAACACATCTTGAATAGATGCACATTGTCATTGAATTCGCCTTCCCACGAGTTCTAGTACCTGTTATATCGTCACCGCTAAACTCCGGAAAAACGCAAAAACAAGAGACAGAGATTACCATGAAATGTTTGCATACATAAAATAACAACAATTAGTGCATGAAACGTAAATTGACTCTGTCCAGAGACCAAACATAACTATCACCTTAAGAAAGTTAAGCAGTCTTTGCTACAACAAATGGGCAAGCTTTTACGGATAAGTCATCAGTAAGTAAGAAACTCATGTGTACATCAGATAATACCTTTTGTTCATGCTAACTTGGGCATATCCTTCTGATCCTATTTAAACTAACTTTTCACAATGTACCCAATTTCTCATACATAATTCAATAAATTAGTATTCTGCACAAAGCAATATAAAAACTTAACATACTTCATTGAGTGATGCCATGATTACCATGAGGATGTGATAACTACTGTCGTTCGAGTTCAGAATATAAAGCATACCTGGAGTATAAAATTTTCATAATAATTATTATTATCACTTTTGGTGCAATTTTTTCCAATTTAAAATATCCTGTTGTTGGTACCTTCTACATGTACTTTATGTATGATATTGCTACGAAATTGCATTACTAGATACTTTATTTTAAGCTTAATCTACTATTTTTTAATAGACATACGTGTAGGAGATTACTTCGTCAATCTGTTCTCTATTTATAAACTAACTATGTAGTGAGTTTGGAACGCAGTGCCGGATCCTTCTGATGAGTACCTGGCAAGCGAACAACTCATGTTTAAGTGGGATTATGCATTTTAGTCATTCATACTTTCGCATATCAGTCAGTTCCTAATTAAGCTAACTTTTTACTATGTAAGCAATACCTTTTTAATTTTTATATGTTTGTTCTCCGCAACAACGAATATATAAAAAATAATATTTATAACATACCAAAAAATACGCGAAAATGAAATACAAGTAAAGCCAGTTATTTGCTAAAATCTAGGAGAAAATATATCTTTTAGTGGTTTTCATGATTTATGGTTCAACTACGAATGAAAATATTTACGAAAAGTACATTCGATTTCGTTTAAAAAACGCGCAAAATACACCATTAGAAACGAAGAAAAGAATATTAGTCTCATATAGTGAAATATTTTACTTAGATTTTAAGGCAGGCCTATTTAATTCTGATAGGTTCATTCGTGCAAAACTACACAACACCATCACTATAAACGGGCACTTTTTATATTATTTCCCATGCACACGCCAGATTAAATTGTACAAATTCTTAAATTCACACACACGTGCGCACCTACCATCGCATACGCAGTATAGTAGACAAAAAGTCAGTCTTGTAGATAAACAGGGAAAAAATAAATTCACAAGCATTACAACGTCATCGCGATAATTGTCCCAGCATCAGCAATGAATATGGGATAGATGAAAAAAGCCGACATAAGTGTGTGTCGAGAATCAATTAGAATTCAGCCCAAGAAATGAATAATTAGACAATATTCTCCAGGCGAACAATGAATTGAAATCAAATAGTCTGCTCATTGAATTTACGCACAAGAAAACGTGATTCACCAAAATATATGTAGAGTTGCCAATTGCCTGTCTAAAATAACAAATATCAGATAATGTGTATACACCAGTTTGAAGACAAAATAGTTTCCTAAGCGTATTTCTGATGGGCACACTGGAACATAGACGAATAATAGAAAGGAAGAAAGAGAAAGACACTGAAAAACAAGAAGACCAAGAACAAATAGATCAAAAAGGTGAGGAAGAGGGAGAGCAAAGTAGATAAACGAAAAAAAGAATTGTTATAAAGAATAGATCTTCGTCGACAGCAAGAGCGAGAAAGAGAAAGCGAATGAGCCATAAAAACAACTAGGATTCAATATATTCGATTTTATATTTTATCTGGACCAAACCATAAATCAATATTTATAATGGACATCTAAATATAATCGGCCAGTTTCTATTTCCTTTCAAATGCTCAAGCACAATCATTATTATCATCAGAAGCAGAATTATGCCAGTAGGAAATAATGATTTTCCACTGCCATATAATCAATAAATCGTGCAGTTATGCGCGGGCTATAGGAGAGCACAAGGTCGCCGGTTCCGGATAAGAATAGATGGTTAAAAATCAGAGTTATCTTCTAGATGATCCTCCACCCATAACTGACAAACACTATTCTTATTGAGAATCTTGCTTTTAGGCTAACATCTTCGCTCTAGGTCCTGTTAGTGAGAGCATGTTCATCACATGCATGCCGAAAGCTAGATTTTAATTTATTTAGGCTGCTGGAAACTTATGCTGAAGAACAATTAAATGAAATGAGAAAATTGGAACATATCCCTCCTACTGACACGATATCTTAAATAAAGACACGAAATACTGGATAAGCACATAACAGATTTAATAATGCATATTATGAACATGGCGAAATCTCAACCATATATTCTTAAAATAATCGCCAGCGTCGAACAGCTTGCTATTTATACAGCAATGAGATTTGAAGGCACTATCACGACTTTAGAAGAAACTAAATCAATAATTGACAAGCTGGTTCCCAGTTTTCCACATTAGCAACGACACCGTCATGTTAAGTACTTATGCAGCGCAGCGTATCAGAGACAAATTATTCACAATTACGTTTGAGATGCAAAAGAACACTACATCGTCTATTCCTAGAATAGAATTATTTTAATTTAGCTTGAGGGCCTTCAATAAATATAACACCAGTACTTGTTTTATATTCTTGTATGTAGCCTCCGCCAATTACATGATTTTCCTTGTTCGTGATCAAAGTAGAAGAGTACACTAACAGACCAGTGATAAAAAAGTATGTAGTTCTAAATAAACTTTGACAAATTGCTCGGAAGCTCCAATTTTGAGTAGTCTACTACACAATCTACAAGACTGGATATATTGACGTAAAATGTATGTGAAATCGCGAACGTAACTTTGATTAGCAGAGATAGCTACATTGGTTTAGGTCATTGAAAACTATACGTAAGTCGACGGTACGCAAGAGCACAGTTTACTGGTTAACCATTTCTATACAGACACTCATAGGATTTACCATCACCATCAAATCTTGTCTTAGAAAATCAATTGCGTTGGTTGGGGGGCGGTTTGTAAAGGAGAATTTCACATCCTGCTCGTCAGGTTTCCCAAGGAAACTTCGATGGACGCGTGGAGCTGAAGGAGTGTTAGGCTAATTACTTTTCAGTCGGATGCAACCACTCGTTATATCGGTCATTTTATTCCGCCGCATCGTAACCCTACTAAATATGAAACTCTTAAATGTGTGAAAATCTGTGGAAGTCTAGCAACGAACAGCACTCAGTAGAGTGGCCTGGATAATTCCGCCTTATTGATATGGGCTCCTTTGGAACCTGCTGAGCGTCAGATCTAGATCTCCATCAATATTTGTTTGCACGCAACATTTATAAATAAAACTAGTATAATCTATTATTTCTTTTGTATACGATGTACTTATAAAAGTAAATATTCAACGAAGTAGAAACGTAACTAAAAACTAGCTCGCAAACTTGATTTAAATAACATTTGTCATCATCAGCGCGATCAATCATTGTTTAATTGTATAAAACTCAAAAATTCCCAATGATACATTAACACACGTTATCTATTTACAACGGGCATGCATATTCAACATTTAATCTATATTTATGCTTACGTAATTTTAATTCATAAATAAATTGTGTACTTAACCATACATCTACTATGCAGCAATTACATATAAGACAGTTTTAAAAGGCTATTTGTCCACCAGAACTCAACTCAACAGCAGTATTTATTACTTTAAACTGTCATTTTTGACAGGCAGTGGAGGCTAGATTTTATTAAATACATAAATTAAACAATAACGAACAAGGCTCGGGACATACATATGCTGAGGGTGTGTGCACACACATTAAAATATATGCACACACACGGAAAACAATTCAGAATTTCGTGTTAAATTCATATTCAAAATTCTTTTGTTTTTTTAACTGAGGATCAAGGGTGTTCCAAATAACAGTTTCCGAGATGCGTTATTATTTTTCTTTCTTTGCTATGAGAGGACTCAGGAAGCCACATAGAATGGAGTGTAATTTTTGTAAACGTTGTGTCCAACTAATGCGGAATCGCTCCACATTTTCAGCTATGTTTATTCTTAGAAGTTAATGAATTCGCTCCTTTAGTAATCGGTTAGTCGGATTACTGCTTCAATGCACGATTTATTTCTCGGGTCAAATTAAATATTAGAATTTTGTAAAGCACTAGTTCAAATAAGAAACTATCCTGGAGTTGTAAAGTATTGCCCCTTAGACTGAGAAATGGAATACAAATCAACATATGTAAGTTTAGTCTAATGTTGTGTTTCAAATTTGAAACTATTCAATAGCACGTGTATCACCTACGAAAAAAATGAACATAGAAATAAAACTTACAGAATTGCATGCAGACAATCGTGTCGAACAGTGGCGTACATTCGTTTAAATCTGGCCAACGTTGTCAGAAGATGATACTCATCTACTTGAAGATTTACCCTGTTCTGTTGCCAAATTTCAAGACGAACAACAACAACAACGATGTTAAACGGGGCGTACACCTGAAATGACAACCAGAAAACAGACATATATATATGCAAGTATGTATTAGTAAGCACGAAACGAATGTGAATGAGATTATACTTTCCGTTCATGCTGCCTTTGGTTTATCCTTCTGGTCACAACTGAACTAATTTGTTACTAGGTTCGCAAAACCTAATACATACTTGCATATATATTAGTTCTTCGCAACAAACAGTATTTAACTGTAATATATTGAATTGAATGATGTCTTGCTTACCGCGAAATGTGATAACTGATATCGATGAAGGCCAGAGTGTATGGTTTAACTGGAGTAACAGGTGTTCGGAAATTGTTGTAATTCTCAATTTGGGTGAACTTTAGCATAAATTTATATCCATCAGGTTGGTATCATGTACCGACTCGGAAACCATAGTGTTTGTATCCGGTACTCATCGATTTCAAAAAAGGTATCAGTTACTAACACAATAGCCATAGTGTTAGTATCCTTTACAGACTCGGTATATATATTATATAGTGTGAGTTAGCATTGAAGTCGTATTGTCGTTGACTTTAGATTATGTTAGCTTCACTATTACAGGTTTACACATTCGTCTAGGAGATTGTACCGTCCTATTATTCCACATTCTTCTACCAAATATATAGTGGTTAAAGGGCGTAATACCGGCTCCTACTGATGAGTCGCCAGTAAGCACGAAACGAATGTGCATGAGATTATACTTTCCGTTCATGCTGCCTTTGGTTTATCCTTCTGGTCACAACTGAACTAATTTGTTACTAGGTTCGCAAAACCTAATACATACTTGCATATATATTAGTTCTTCGCAACAAACAGTATTTAACTGTAATATATTGAATTGAATGATGTCATGCTTACCGCGAAATGTGATAACTGATATCGATGAAGGTCAGAGTGTATGGTTTAACTGGAGTAACAGGTGTTCGGAAATTGTTGTAATTCTCAATTTGGGTGAACTTTAGCATAAATTTATATCCATCAGGTTGGTATCATGTACCGACTCGGAAACCATAGTGTTAGTATCCGGTACTCATCGATTTCAAAAAAGGTATCAGTTACTAACACAATAGCCATAGTGTTAGTATCCTTTACAGACTCGGTATATATATTATATAGTGTGAGTTAGCATTGAAGTCGTATTGTCGTTGACTTTAGATTATGTTAGCTTCACTATTACAGGTTTACACATTCGTCTAGGAGATTGTACCGTCCTATTATTCCACATTCTTCTACCAAATATATAGTGGTTAAAGGGCGTAATACCGGCTCCTACTGATGAGTCGCCAGTAAGCACGAAACGAATGTGAATGAGATTATACATTCCGTTCATGCTGCCTCTGGTTTATCCTTCTGGTAACAACTGAACTAATTTGTTACTAGGTTCGCAAAACCTAATACATACTTGCATATATATTAGTTCTTCGCAACAAACAGTATTTAACTGTAATATATATATGCAGTTCAATGTAACCATTCCAGACCTGACATTATACAACATACACCATGCCACTTGGGTAATTTCATTGATTTGAAGTCAAATGATATATATATCTGAAAAGTACTTGATGAATGTCCAATAAAAAACAGGTCTATTTGATAAATTACATTCCGTATCTTATGCAATGTTTGGTTTATACTGTCAAGAAATATAGAAAACTACCGTCATAATGCCTATATATATATATATATATATATATATATATATATATATATATATATATATAATTGAATATATACGTGCAAATTTTAGCTAAGTTTCATTCCATATGCACTTGGAGTAGCATAAGCTAGCGTGGCTAAAGTTAAACGAGATTGCTCAAATTATGTGAAATATGTGCATATACTGTGTTGTTTTCTTTTGTTGGGATTGGTGTATAAGGCTACCGAAGTAGAGACAACTAAAGACGCGTCGAAATATTTGTTTAAAATAAATCAGATTAATTTAAATTAGTCGATCAATTCAGACATTTTCTACATATGGAAAAAGAGAAAAGCAATATATCAATATTTCAAGCTTTCATATTTACCAAATATTATCCGATAAAACCTGTTAAAAACAAGTCGTTTAAGTTTGCAAACCTACGTTTAAGAAATACCACGCTATGCTTCATTTACATTTTGTGTTTGGTTAGTGCTTAAAATTAATTGTGAGTTATATCAGCGATGCAACATGAGGTAAATGAAAAGTTAGTTCACATAGCACCAAGAGGAATGGCAAAAGTAGTATGTACAAAATATCTAATCCCACAGACTCATGCGATAGTTTCTTACTGGAAGCGCATTAATAAGAACCTGCACTACACCCATATCCTTCTTTTCACAGGCGCAAGTAATATGGGGCAAATTAATAGTTTTATTCACAGAATAATTAACATTGCAGCGGACAGTAAAGCTTAATAAACTAGCCTCTATTGCCATCGTTCATCATATTGACATGCTAACCATAACGCAATTTAATTAAACATCATATATACACACACATATACATATATATATATATATATATATATATATATATATATAATCAATCGTTTGTAATATTTAATTTATACCGACAACCTACACATAATAGAATTCCGACATTACGAATAAACTCAATAATACTTCCCAAGGTGGCATGTTATCTGTCCTATAATGACAGAACGTATGTCTATGTGGAATTTTATTTCGAAAGAGATGCCAAATAGAATTAACCTTATGTAAAAACTGATAAGAAACTTAACTTGGTGAATAAATAAAACGAACATTCAAACTGTGGCTTCGGTGGCGTAGCGGATGAGTTGCAAAACTACTACCGGTTCAAATCCCGACAAGTACTTAATGGATATCTAATAAAGATTAAACCGTTCTACGTTATGAATGGCATTTCCTTTTTAATACAATATTAGTTTGTACTGATAGAACTGACATATTTTATTAGTATCCACCAAAAATTGCATAAGACAGCAAATAAAATTCATAATGCACATCGGTTACGTTCATATTGAGCATTTATCAAGTTGTCTGAATTCCTGCAACCGGGTCTCGAACCAGAACGCATTTAGTCGATATCTTGTAACTCATCTACCATGCCAACCAAACCGCATATTGCATTCACTTTTTAGTCATATACCAGCCTATTTCTGATCATATATGAACTAATATGTTTACGTGGGCATGCCCAATTCATGCTTACATTTGGTGAATTGACTCATCTTCATATATAGTTCCACGCTTTATTACTTGTAAGAAACAGGTAACCTTAGAATGTTTTTCACGAATTTTCCTACTTTACTGGACTATATAGTTGCAAGTCTTGGTACATAGTGTCATCTTCTACTGATAAGAAGGAATAACTATAAAAAGGAAGCTTATTCTTGGTGACTTTCCAAATATTCTCCTTGTTTGATAAGAACTAAATTTTCTAATTTATAAAAAATTATATGCTTGTATTTTGTAATGGAAAATAAATAAACACGAAAAATCAAGTCGTAGTAAATATGACAGAAGCTTACCGCATTCACCATTGTGATGATATCATTAATACGCTGAATCAGCTCCGCGTAGTCATGTCTGTAATGGCAGGCCTAAAATCATTATCAACACAATACATGATTTTTAGAAATGACTCCATATAACCACAAGAAATAAGATAACGCCACGCATTTCTTTAGTCATTTCGATTACTCAAACAAGGATGAAAATAAATGAAAAACCAACACGCATGCTGCTACACTAGCTGTTACAATTAGGAATGAACAGCCTAGTGTTCTTTTACAGCCTTCATATTGTTGACATTTGCTCCAAAGATGTGCACCAGGGAAGCGGAAACATGTTATACCAATGCAATACTGTTTCTTATGACGATACCATTCGTAAAATATAGAAATACCGTCCGTCAGACAACTTCTTAGTGCTCCGATAATGACCAGAGGAAATTAAACTGCAACATTTTTACAGCTGACGCTTGTTTTACTGTTGTGTGACTAATTAGAAAGGATTGGTTGTTGTTTAAAGTCTGCAAACTTAAATTCAATAACTTTTATCACAACACGCACGGTTAACAATTTTCTATTTAAGTTACTGAAGTGGACGCAGCGACAACTTCAAAAACGTTATGATCATAACAGCATTGATACTGTCAGCATGTGTCATTGACAATAATTATGCTGTATTTTAAGAGGAACAGTATTATGCTCAGCACAAAATTCACGATAAGGCATTTATTGAAGAGAAAGGACCAAACGTACCAACCTGAATCTTTCATAAAATGTATCTTATAATGACGATATACATATACAAGCAGATGTCTAGGTTTTTTCTACACTGGATTCCTCAAGAGCCTATGGCAATAGGGAAAAATTCACAATATCAAATCAATGAACACGGTCTGCTACAAGGAATTTCTCCCATTTAAGTATCCCTGATTTAGTGATGTTACGTCGCGGCTTGATCAAGTAACCGATATGACGAATAATAGCGTTCGGCAACGAAATAGTTGGCTTAGCTCTTGTTCGGTCCCAAGCCATCAAAAATATTAGCAATAGTTTTATATTTGCTTCTCAGAAATTGCCCCAGCCAAATCTATCGGCGTTTCTTTAATAGACGCGTAAGTTATGACATAGTAAAGGATGACTGAATAACAAGCCTTAGGATAGATTCATGTTTGATATAAATAATTTGTCAGTTACTCTTAGAAAATCAAGTTTGCGCGCTTGAAATGCAAACAAACCACATTATATATAACATATCGCACAGCCTAGAAAAACTGCCGCGTCACTTGTACTGACGGATTTCGAACTCCTATGTTCATCATCAGCGCACAACAGCAAACTGACTAACTAGGATGAAACCGCAATGCATATGTAAGAGAAGCCGAGTTAGATATTTGGCTTTCACTTCTTCTAGTCTTGCATATATTGTACATGACTGCAAATGCCGGCTGCATAATTTTTATACAGTCAAGAATATAACAGTTTCGCAACATTATACATACGTTTATAAGCTATATTCAACAAATAATTGATTGCTAATACGGTGATAAAAAAAGTTTCAATTCAGTTTATAAACTTCAATAAACAAAAATTCAATCGTGTCTAACGAGCCGTAAATCATAGACGAACCACTGTAAGTCACTTGCACTAACGTATTTCGATCTAACATGATCATCATCAGAGTACGACGGCAAACTAACTAGTGATGATCAAACGAAACCTCATGCATAAGATATGAGAAATCTAAAATACCTGGCTCATTTCTAGTTCTTTGGCATACGCTATATATGACTGAATGAGTCACTTGCACAAATTCATTGCTGTCATTAGCATTTAATTACTGCAATGTTTAAAATCACGTCTACAGGGCATACAAATAAACACTCACTGATTACGCAACGGCAAAATTACGTTAAATTAATTTTTGTAATGTAAAATTTTGTTAGACATACAGGCAACAAGTTAGTCAACGATATGTCACCAATATGGAAAACAATGTTTGTCAAATCTAATAAAGTCCACCCTTTTTCTGTTCAATTAGTCAAGTAAGTCTATCAAATTGGTATTCAACGGAAGCCCATACGAAGTATGATAAGCATACACTTAAGAAAGGAATCTATTTTTGTAGAGAAATCTTCCTTATTTGTTTCAGATTTCAAACTTTTATAAGTTTTATTATTCGAGTTTTCATTGTTTTACATGGATTTCCATTTAGCTGACACATTTACACTTGTCACACACCAAGAATGATGAATAAATTCCGAATTAAAGTAATATACATTTTATTTCAATATTCTGCGATAGTTCTCTGTCGTTCAATACTGTCTGGTTAACATTATTTTACTGATATTTATCAGTGGTAAATACTGCATTAGAGTCAGTAAAGTTTGATTTCTGTAGTCCAATCTCAGTTACATAATTACATTATTGACTTGTACGATGCTGGTAAAACAGTGTGTGAACTGTATTTTTTATCGTTCAGTTTTTTTGGTGAAAAGATGCGTGCTTAAGTTACTGTTACAGACATGTAATATGAGACGAAGCTCCATTGCAACATACCGAGCAGTACAATTGCAAACATAACAGCATCATAATTTTTTGTGCTCATTTTATGCCTTTCTTTTCCGAAATTTCAGCACGACTTTTCGAGGGCCCTAGTTGGAACTTGTCATATCCTGTCATAAGTAAACGAAACAACAAAATCTGATTTTCAAGAATGTGCAATTTACTCTAGCAGTACCTTATCGAGTAATGGCGTTAAGAGTATCTCTCACGGGCATTAAAATCAGTCAAAATGCACATTTTGTTTAAAAGAAATAACTGCAGGTATGACATCTTATAATATAGACTATACATTCAACGTCGCGCTTTGGTAGCGTAGACAATGAGTTGTATAACTCTGAACTATTCATTAAATCAAGTTGGTGAGCTTGAAGCAAATATCAATCCCATTGCATTTAACCAGTCGTCGAACAACATAAAAAAACTACCGCCAGTCACAACGCACTGACGCGTTTCGACCTTCCATGCTCATCATCCGAGTATTGCATATATATAGAAAGCCAAATTACATATGCGGCTCTCATCTCTGGTAGTCTTGCATAGATTGTACGTGACTGTAAATGTCAACTGCACAATTTCTATGCAATCACGTACATTAGTAGTTTGCAGCTTTCGTCACACACACACACACGCGCATATATATTTATATATATATATATATATATATATATATATATATATATATATAGACAATACAATTAAACAATAATTGATTTCGCGGGTCGTGGTAACAATTCTTTAAATCAAGTTTGCGAGCTTGAAGTAAACACCAATCTCATTTTATTTAACCAGTCGTCGAAAAACATACCAAAACTACCGCCAGTCGCAACGCACTGACGCGTTTCGACCTTCCATGATCATCATCAGAGTACGACGGCAAAGCGACTAGCGAGGATCAAACCGCATTGCATATATATGGAAAGCAAAATTAGATATGTGGATCTGACATCTAGTAGTCTTGCATACATTGTACGTGACTGGAAATGTTTAATTATAACTCTGAACTAAATGTTTTCAGATTAAAAATCGGACCACAAAAATTATGGTTACTATAAATGAATGCCAATAAGGAAGAAATTTTATGCAATGTTCAATTTATATATATATATATATATATATATATATATATATATAGCACATGAATAGCATTACCTATTTAATACAATGATTAATTTATACTGACAAAAATGCGTATATATTATCAGTATAAATAAAATCCTGTTTTGAGTTAACAAACACAGTTGATAAAGTAGATCAGATTCGTCCTTATTGGGCAGTCATCAAGTACTTGCAAGAATTGCGATTACCGGGGTTCGTACCAAAGCGAATTTTGCTCGATATCTTGTAACTCATAACATATAGTTACATAAAAGTGTATATATGATTTTTTCAGTATAAACTAATTTTGTATACAATAGCAAATTCTAATTATCGAGAATTTAGATTTAGTTCTTATTTAACACTCATAACGTGTAATTTTTGTGGGAAAAATGCATAATTATTTTACTGTTTAAAGCATGTAATTAGAGAGGCACTTCTATTGTAGCATGTTGAACAATACAGCTGCATAAACACGAGCTTAATGATTGTTGTGCCAATATGCTTTTATTATAACAAGTTTTAATAACTTAACTCGGCATGATTTAACTATTAATTTATTTATGTTACTCCCTCCCCTTCCCGAAACAGTGACGTCAACTTGAATTACGTCATTTCACATACTAAGAATCAAACGAGAAGTCAGACGCTTGCAAAGAGTAAAATAACATTTACCTACTATAGTTTCACTTAGACGTACACGTGTATATAATTATATTTAATTAAATACAGACATGCACAGATACGTGAAAACGCATGCCTAGTGAAATATCAGTAGCTATAATGAGATTAGTTAGTCATAAGTATAAATTAAGCGGTCATTAATCAAATTTAATACGCTTTTTAGTTTGCTTTTATTCAGTATGTAGAAGGTAGCAGAAATGGGTAATGAAACGTTTCCCTTAAAAAATAACTTGGAACAATAACTTGCTAATCAAAAAAGAACATGTTAAGGAAGTGAAAATATTTTGAAAGTAGAACACATGCACCAAAGATCACAGTAGATATACACTGTCAATGTCTTCAAATCTTTAGATTCAATTCATGCGTATAATGCTATACATGTGCGTTCAGATAACAATTAAGATGCTTTATATATGCAAAAATATGCACAATGATAAAACCCTACAAATGTCACTTTCTTGATTAGAGTGGAGTTCGTATTATGACGGCAAATGAGATGGACTGCTGAAACGGTCTTACACGAAGTTCCCGTAAAGAAGATAACTGTTAAATACTATTTCGAATAGAACTTAGATGTGCATTTAATGCGTGTTTTTTTGAAGTAGAGAAAAAACCGTATGGCATTAATCTAAATAGAAATGCATTAGATTCTTGCCCGCAGCGACATAAGCTACTACTGATGCAATGTCAATAAGGTGTCACGGACAGATTTAATTTGCAATTTTATGCACTAACTAAATTTTACCAACATTATATATATATATATATATATATATATATATATATATATATACATCCGCGACGAACTATGAACAGTAGTCGACGAATTACTAAAACGAACGATACAGGTCTACTGGAAGACGTGCATTTGTGTTTGACAAAGTCTAGTTTATACGGACAATATATATATATATATATATATATATATATATATATATATATAATTCGAATCCTGCCATAAATATAAAATTCATTATTACTTCCGCAGATGGCATGGTGACTGTTCTATAATTAGAGATTGTGAATGGTCACTTGAAATTTACGATCGAAAGATATGTCACATAGGCTTCATTTAAAGAAAAGGAAAACCAAAAACATAAATCAGTATAAAACTGGAAATTGTGCGTCGTATGCGGCACAGATGGAGCAGTGAATAGAGCCCCAGACTCAGAAGCAAATTAGTCCCGGTTCGAAGCCCACCCGCGAAAAATTCTGAACTATACATGACGAGTTCCCAATAAGGAAGGAACCGATTTACTGGACGAATTTTCTTTCACTATTCGATACAATATTTAGTTTCTACTGACTATATATATACATATATATACATATATTCAGATATATATTTATTTATTTATCAGATCAAAACTAGGCCATTGGCAACTGGCACACAAATACAAGAAGGAACAGCATTACCTACTGGGATTTATGTCAGTTAAATTCGTCGCCCATCCAAAGAACTATCGTGAATGCCATCACCGAATAGAAAGTGCAAGCTCTGTTTACCTATCACGAAATTATGTCAAATAAATTTAACGTCATTTTGCAAAGCATTAAGACATTTTTAGCTTAAGGAATTGTGCATGACAAAATCATTACGTATAAACAATAACAATGCCTTAAGATAAACAATATGAAGCACACGCCAACCTAAAAAAAGGCAAATATAAATTCAATTTCAGAAAGTGGCAATTTAATCACATTCCAATGCAACTCCTATTTTTTATTTGATTAGCAAGACTGATTTGACACACAACAACATGGAACAGAATAGTCTATTCATGCTGAATGTGTGATACGCATTGATGTGGTTTCCATTACAAACATGTAACATTATTTAAATCAAGTTTGCAAGCCTACGATAAACTTCCGCCTCATTGTATACAACCGAACGCACACAATATAATTTATACAATTGAATTCTATATTGCGTGAAAGTTAGGATACAATGTGATTAGTGTTTATCCAATGCTCGTAAACATGATTTAAATAATTATTATCACCACTCGTGCCAACAAGAATTATTTAATTGTAGAAATTATATAATTGGGTCGAAAGCTGCAAAAATGTTTATTCGTAATTGCGAAGAAGTTGTGCAACCAACATTTTCTGTCAAATACAATATATTAGAGACTATTAGAAGTGAAAATCGCATGCCTGATGTTACATAACTTATGTATTAATTTGGATTTGATAATTCTTAGTCAGTTTACCGTCGTGTTCTAATGATTATCATAGATCAAATTGCATCAGTACATGAAATGGGCTGTAGTTGTGTAAAAAAAATTTTGTCACTTGTTAGATACAAGGGAATTATTGCATGTATCAATCTCCCAAATTTCATATTAATAATTTTTGCCCCCACCCACGCAATTAATGAAAGCTTAATTGTATATATTGTAACATGTATGTTCATAAGGGGTCAAGTGGTTGTGTCAAAGTCAGCCTCAGCAAAAGATTAAATTCCAGTGAGACGTAATTCGGAGTCAGCGTTCGCTAATCGAATTAAACCTGTCGTTCAAACTGAATATGGCATATTATCCAAATGTTGTCTGTACTGACTGTCATATGTGCTAATTAAAACAAGATGGCGGACAAGAAATGAAAGCAAGCCGACTGTCTTAACAATTCTCGAACAGTCTGCCTCACATACACTAAATGACCTTCATCGTCATCTATGAAACAAAAATAGAACAGTGAATGACAGTTTAAAACAGTATTAAAAATATATAGACCTATTACCAACGATGAACTACAGCAACAACAACATTTTTTAATCGCCGTTCAAGTCGAGTACAATACTTTAGACAATAATTGATTGTTCAGGTGGTGACAACAATATTTTAAGACAAGTTTCCGAGCTTAAGTATTCCTTCAACTAATAATAAGGGCCGTGACACAGCTCTTGAAAACATGTAGCAGTAACACAGCACTTTGATCCACATCAGTCATCGTTCTGCCGTGATTTGAAGATGACTAAAGCTGGTCTTGACACACCAATAATGTTTAATTGACGCTAGTTTGGATAGCATTTTAAACTACGACATTCTGAATTATGAATCGAAATGAGCAGCAGCATAATACTTTCACTTGAGTTTTCCAGTCATTTATCTTGTCTTAATAAAGCCAGATACGTTAATTAGTTTTGTCTGTGTTCAGTATCTGCCTAGCGTAATTCTATATGCCCCAAACTTAACAGTATTATTGTCTCATTACATGTAAGTGCTGTTTAATTAAAAATATGTTAATTCTCCCAAGTAAGAGTAAATCTAAACTCATTAGTCTCGATAAAACAAAAAAACGAAATGCAAGATCAATATTCCAACAACATCGACAACTGCCGTTACTTTCTGTAACTAAAAAACAGCTTGTTAGGAAAGCCAAGCAGGGGCTAGTTTATCTGCGATTATAGAAAAACGAAATATCAATGAATATCGTATTGGGTCGTTAAAACGGGACATAATGCTTAAACCTATGGATAAAGAAAATATTTATCTTTGAAACTTGTAATTTAAATATCATATGATCCGTTAGATTCAACCATCAGCAAAATAGACTATCAATAAATGAGAAGAAACGACAAATATATTGTTAGTGAGACAAAGAGCGAGAGAGAGAGAGAGAGAGAGAGAGAGAGAGAGAGAGAGAGAGAGCGCGCACACGATAAAAGACAGTGACAAATTGGAAGAATAAATATTCAGAGTTGATATTAACGGGAGTAGGCAGGTGAATAACAACTTTAAAGCTTTTACCGGTAGATAAACAAACAAACTGACAGTATCAACAGTACTTTAGCTAGAAGAACACATGCATATGAGGCAAAATTAGACAGCCGTTTGAAGGCTAATACAAAATATACGTATCAACCCCATTTACTATTAAGACTCGTACACAGGCGTATGCAGTTCTGGTTATTTCGAGACGTTTGGAAATTGGGTTAATTCAAAGGCTAATCTTTAAAAATAAATCAGTATAAACAAAGTAAATATAGGCGTGTACAATGGTATTGAACCTTGAAATTGCATAAAATAATTTAAAACATTTAGATATAAATTAATCGATGTGATGCAGATTAGTGCAGAATAGAACAACAAAACATTAAGCAATTAATTATCGCGCAGGTGGAGATAGCAACTTTAGAGACTTGAGATAAACAATCAAGATTTATTTATCAATTAAAACATAAGAGAACCATCAACATTTCGTTTGCCAACGTGAGTCAATATTGATCGAGTAAGGTCGAAACGTGACAGATGGTGGCTTTTCTATGTTTTGCAGAGGCAAATAAATTAAAATTGGTGTTTGCCTCGAGCCATCAAATGATTACTAATAAAATTGGTACTACTACTACTACGACTACTACTACTACTACTGCTAATAATAATAATAATAATACTATTACTACAATTACTACTACTAATACCACTGCCACCATTACAACCAATAAAACACGGCAGTAAACCAAGAAAAGATATAGTTGTGTTACTGCTACGTAAATATAAAATTTATTGTTTTTTTGTAGGCTGTGTAGGAACATAAGGTTGCCCGTTCTTAGGGGAGAATTCGGACCGTGCTAGACTGACCTCTCTTAATTGCCCAGCCTGATAAGTTATAACGGCACAAATATCATTACTTCAACGATAAATTCCAATGACCAGTGATGGAGCACCTACTGAAGAGCACTCTGTAAGCACCAAGTGCATGTGTCTAATAAATTAGGTTATTTGTTAATGTTGACTAGGCTAAGCCTTCTTGGCCCTGCATGAAAAAAATCAGTAACAGACAAACCATACATAAAAAATAAATCTGCATAATTTAACTATTAGAGACCATATCACATATCGCTCAAGATTGATTCTCACAAATAGGCTAGAAGCGTCTATATGGAAGGGCAATTGTGCTTCCCCATTAATTGGAAAAATGACAAAACGCATGCTTTGGCTCCACAAGAGAAGAGGAAACCACCAAAGATTGGAGTGTGTATGTAATAAGTCCATCTCCAAAAAATAGTTGAAAGTAATTTCAGTAAAACTAACACCATAAAATTTCGCCAAGCCATCAAATATGTTAAGCAATGTTTACAATTCGTGAATGATGATAAATGATGTTAGCATAAAGTTTTCAGTCATAAAATAATTTCTGATACCACATTTTTTTAGCAAAGCCAAATAAATATCCTGAAAGTATGCCGTTTGAAAAATAAATATCCCATATCATAAAATTTATTATTTTGCTTTTTATAACCTAATTTGCATTGAATTGAAGTGAGCAAATAGTCAATAAACGTTTGTTAATTATACTTCCTATTATGAATATTATCCTCTATATAAAAAGTCATTGGATAAAACATTAGACATCTCAGAAGGCCTTCTGTCTGAAAAGAAAGCGCTGAATAAACTGGAAAGAAGGCGAATCACAGAACATATTGACACCGAATAGTAGTCTAGTTTGACGTCAAGTAAAAATGTTCTCCTTCAAAGTTTAAATTATGGTTAAGAGGCAAATGTCGGTCCCGTTACTTAGATTTATGCAAAACATGTTGAAAAATATAACAAAAGAACAATTAACAGTAACGCGTTTACCTGCCTATTTCCATTAAAACTTTGTACGATAATGTACATATCGATGCTTGATTCTCTAAGAGTAAAACTGTGATTCTATAGCGTCTGACAGTATATATATATATATATATATAGCCCATAGATTTCAGTATAAACTAAGCTTTGTATACGGCAAGAAAGGCAATATATATTGGAACGCAGCTGGTCTACTGGATGAATTGCCTTATCCACACTATACAGTACTTAGTTTAAACTGACAAATGTATGTACATACTGGGTCAGGTGTTTAGATGTAGATCGCAACTCTGATTGAAAGTAATTTTTCCTTGCAATATTTCCGTAGAGTCCCACAGTTTACGATACATGCTTTGTCACCCTGGTATCAACGGAGCGTGTGCACATCGCAGTATTAATCTCTCACCTTGAATGTACAGCCATTACCAACAATTGACGTACTTGAAATTATTTGTATTCTAATGTATTTCTTTATATATATATATATATATATATATATATATATATATATATATATGGGTGTGTGTGTGTGTGTGTGTGTATATTGTACAAATTTATCCCCAAACATAAATTTATATATAATTGAAAATTGCGTGTATTGTGTGAGAATCTAAAGCAAATGTGCTCTGATTCGAGCTCTGAATGCGGAAAATTTATAAAGTACTGGACGAGCTCCAAATAAGGACGAAATAAGTATACTGAAATAATTTTCTTTGCTACATTAGACAATATGTAGTTTATAATGACAAAAATATATAATCAAAATCCTGTCATAAATCTTCAATTCAATATCACAAAGAAATAAATTTAAATCCTGCCATAATACTTCAAATCAATATTAGTCACACAGGAGATATGATGTCCGTTCTATAATAACAGATAATGCGAACTTTACGTAGAAATTGATTGAAAATAGGCTCCATTTGAAAATGAGGCTAACTAAATCATAACTGAAAATAGGGTGCAATGTATGGCAAGGTTGGCGCACTATAGGAGTGTAAAACTCCGAAACAAATGTTCCCAAGTGGCCACCAATTCAGGAAAACATTTCGTGAGTTCACGATGAGAAGGAAACCGGTCTACTTCATGAATTTTACCGACACATCTAAATACAAAATTCATAGTTTGGAACTGAAAAGTAAATTAATTTTGATACAAAGGCATTTGACTTCTATATAATAAGTGAACTTAAGCGACTTTTCGCATTTACTCCTGTGTCATGTTTCTTTTAGGATTTCCATTTAATAGTGTTATACTCGTGGATTTTTTAACCATGCGTTAAATAAAAAAAAACATTATGAGACATAAAGATATAGGACTAATAGCGTGCTAATAGGCAATTTGTGTGTGTATGGGAGTGGAAACAATTTTATATAATTCATTAAAATATTTTCTGTGACCTGGTGCATTTGATATCCGGTGCAGTCGGTTGCATTGATTTTCTAACTACGCATATTCTGCTTCTACTTAGAAATTTCTTATGTAATTCATCCCTCTTACGAAATTGTACGCTTGTTGCTTCTTTTTCTATAATCAAGGTGGCGATCTTGATATAATTACCTAAGCCATTAAGTACATACATTTGTCAGTATAAACTAAGAATTGCATAGTGTAGAAAAGGCAATTCATCCAGTAGACCAATTTCGTCATTATTGAAAACTTATCACGAACTAGCCAGAATTTGCTGCGAACAGGACTCGAACCTGGGCTCGTCTTCCTCGGAATTGGGTGCTGTAACCACTGAGCCACCCTGCCGTACAATCCGGTCTAAGGGATGAAATTCCTTTTCTATACTATATAATTCCTAGTTTATACTGAGGAATGTACGTACTGTATAGGTCAAGTGTTCATATCAAGATCGCAATACATTGGGAATGATATTTACTTCAAGACCGCAAACTTGATTTTAAGAATTGTTACTATAGATGTATGTGACGAAAGCTAACAACAGCTAATGTTCGTGACTGCATGGAAATTGTGCAGCCGACATTTACAGTCACGTACAATGTATGCAAGACTACTAGGGGTGGGAGCCGCATATCTAATTTTGCTTTCCTTAGAAATGCAATTCGGTTTTATCCTTGCTAGTCAGTTTGCCGTCGTACTCTGATTATGATCAAGGACGGTCGAAACGCAGCAGTGCATTGCGACTGGCGTAGTTTTGTTATATTGTTCGACGACTGGTTAAATACATTGGGATTGGTGTTTAATTCACACTTGATTTAAAGAATTGTTACCACCACCCGCGCAATAATTTATTTTTTAATTAGAGCACCAGATTCCGAAGCAAACGTGCCCAGGTTCGAGCGCTGTCCGCAGCATATTCCGGCCAGAACGTGATTAGTTCCCAATAAGGAGGAAACCGGTCTAGTAGATGAATTACATTTTCTACACTATAAAATTCTTAGTTTCTACGGGAAGTTGTATGTACTTAATTGGTCAGATGTTTATTCCAAGATGACAACCTTGATTATATTAATTGTTATCATCGCCCACGCAACCAATGTTCGTTTAATTATATAAATGTTGTTTCTTTTGTCTGTCTGTTTCCCCTTTGATCGCTACCAAAATGAAGTTTTACGTTTGCAGCTTACGTAAAAACTGCATTGTGTATAGGATCTAGTAAAGTTCACTTTGCTAATGATAATAAATTTGTGATAATCGATCCGATAAAATAAGCGCTCTTCTTGAATAAGTTGTATTTGTTACCATAGCAATTATTTGTCTATCATAAACCTCCACATCATTGTATCATTTTGGATAACATTGACAGGTACCGGTCAGCTGGTTTTTAGCCGCACCAATTACTGCAAATAATTACATAAACCTCGTTGAATGAAGTAAGTTTTTTATGTCCACTGCCAAAATTTTGACACGGGATATTTCTGATTCATTGTCAACCTCACGTTCATGACACCAAAACGCTCACAATTATTAATGAAATGAAATTTATACTTAATGTCACATTTTCTAATAATAATTGACTTATGAGAATAGCCGGTGAGTATAAAAGAATCCGCTCAAATTAAATTTACTACTTCTATTAATACTTATAAATGTTGCGGTGGCGTAAAGTTATCGTTTACAAAGGAGATAGGAATATTGCACCGAAATGTTAGGAGTCAAAAATTGGACATTGAACGAAAAAAATTATTCTCGAATAACTATTAAATTCGCTGTTGGGCAAAAATATCTTTTACACAAAGTCAGTTACCTGGAAAATAGTAATCATTATCTCTCCTTTGTTTCGCAACCACAGGAGATAGTATACTTCTATAATTTTCTTTATTACTTTCCCTCTGGTTTATTTCTGATTAGGACAGACATGCGACGAATTGAAACATTTACTCCCACCATTTCACTTGGGGACCTCATATATTATAAGTCTCGAATGTTCCTTCGCAAGAACTGCAAAATTTGAAAGTTCTATAAATCAATATTACGAAGCTTCAAGTTAACACCAATCTCATTTTATTTTACCAGTCGTCGAACAACATAGAAAACTACCGCCAGTCGCAACGCATTGACGCGTTTCGACCTTTCATGATCATCATCAGTGTATGACGGCAAACTGACTAGCGCGGATCAAACCGCATTGCACTTATATGGAAAGCAAAATTAGATATGCGGCTCTCACCTCTAGTAGACTTGCATAGATTGTACGTGACTGGAAATGTCGGCTGCACAATTTCTATGCAGTCACGAAAATTAGCTGTTTGTAGCTTTCGCCACACACACACACACACATATATAGACAATACAATTAAACAATAATTGATTGTGCTTTCCATGTATATGCAATGCGGTTTAATCCCCACTAGTCTAAATAAATTTTAAAGTTGTTGTTCTTGGTTGCGATCATTATATTTAACATATCCACAATTTTCTTTCGTGGGTGGACGATTTGCACTCTCGATCCCGTAATAAATCAATTGTTTAGTATAAGTGATGTGAAAACCTTCGGAATGACGACATCACGAAACTGAACTAAGCGCACGCTTAGAAATAAGGATTAATCGGATCATTGCGGAACCGAGGGTGCAAAGCTATAATCTACGAAAGAAATCGTTGAGGCGATAAATACTTTAAAAATTTATTTGATCCGCTTGGAGGCCTGGGAAAAGTCATATTTGACATTCCTACTGGTACTAGATACGTGTTTGTAAGCTTCTGAGGAAAGTGTTTATTGATACGGCTGATCATCCGTTTCTTCTTTAGCCAGTGTAGCTACTGTTAAAGCTACACTAAGATTTTAGACGATCATCGATTTGGTTGACAGGGAAAGCTGATATTTAGCATTAAATCTTATGACTAAAAATGAATTAATAATGATAGTTAACCCAGTATTGATAAAATTAACATGGTGTTATTCATTTTGGTATCCATAATATGGATTTTGCTAGTATTTATACTCGATGTGACTAATTGAAATGTACCTTCATGTTTAAATTGTGTGCTGAAGGAAGTTGTCTGAGTTTCATGTTGAAATCAATAAACTGTTTGAGGAACACATTCTTCTGTATTACTTCTAGCAGTTTAGAGATTTTTTCAATTTATGTTCAAAACAGACCCTATATTTATACGGTAGTCCAAGTTGCACACCAAGCTCTGTTTGTATGACTTTGACAAAACTTTTCAAATAAAAATGTTTGTCCGTATAAGTCGAATTCTTGTGTAGAACTCGAGCAGAACGCCCATCATTTTCCTGAGTTAATTGTAATTCCCTGGACTTCTACTAATGTAAAATTTAATGGTATTTATTCTGTCAACCTATATATATATATATATATATATATATATATATATATATATATATATATATATATAATGAAAAAAACATATACTGAAACTTCATTTAAAGGTTATACTACTTGCATTAGAAAAGACCAATTTTATTTATGTATATACACTCTATATCTGCTTGGTACGCTATTTAGATCGGACTAGCCGATTACTAATAAAGCAAATCCCAGAGAATTTTGGATAAGTCCGAACCAAAATAGAGACCTTTTACGCAAAAGCTGAGCGCATCTAATTAATGAGGTTTTACGAACTTAGTTACAACGTAGTTTAAACAAGATCCGAAAGATAAACAAGTCAGTATGAACGACAGTTATAATATCATGTACATATGCATGCAATACATATGCAAAATTGCTATGTATTATGTTTCTGCAGCAAACAGTAAAAAAACGGCTAAAATTGTTAATATTCCATTTAGAGAGGACACGCTATCCTAAATATTAATTGAAGAATAAAAATTCATTCACTAATTGAATGCCTAATACAAAAATTAAACGAAAATTGGTTGCGCGGGTGGTGATAACAATTATTATAATCAAGGTTGCGGTCTTGATATAAACACCTGACCCATTAATTACTTACATATGTCAGTATGAACTAAGAATTGTATAGTGTAGAAAAGGCAATTGATCCAGTAGACCGGTTTCGTCCTCATTGGGAACTCATCATGTACTGGGCAGAATTTGCCGCGGACAGGACTCGAAACTGGGCACGTCTGCTTCGGAATCTGGTGCTCTAACCACTGAGTGCGGCAGGATGGCTCAGTGGTTAGAGCACCAGTTTCCGAAGCAGACGTGCCCAGGTTTGAGTCCTGTCCGCGGCAAATTCTGGCCAGTACATGATGGGTTTCCAATGAGGACGAAACCGGTCTACAGGATGAATTGCCTTTTCTAAACTATACAATTCTTAGTTTATACTGACATATGTAAGTAATTAATGGGTCAGGTGTTTATATCAAGACCGCAACCTTGATTATAATAATACAAAATTTGTTTGATTTTGAAACACAGCGCCTACTACACATCAATACAGCAAAACAGACAAACACAGTTTAGTTTTACACCGCCATTAAATCAGGACTGATAGATATTGAAATAAGCGAATCCAGAAGCACTTGAGAGCAAACACAGATAGAAAATAGGCCAGCACTTAAAAATAGCCGAAAATATGGTCTACAAAATCCACTTGCCAACCAAGAAGATCTCGATATTTTTTTTAAGGGAACAAATGACAAAAGACAGCACATTTCAGAAATTGTTAGTTGCCGCCTTATTCACCAGTAGAATATAAAAAGAACCCTTTGGAATGCGAGATATTATAAATTTAATATTACAATTTCAATATGCAAAGAAAAATGAAGTTTTGTAAAAAAAAACTTTGAATTTGACCTTTACATATGATAATGGTAGTAATAAAAGAGATTTGTACATTAAAAGTTAATAAATCAGCGAATATGGTGTATGTGTGTATATGTATTTCTGTCTGTTCATATGTTTTCTGCCGTTATTTTGTATACTGAAGTCAAGAAAATTAGTTTGATATCCCATTGATTTATTCATTTAACATTTTCAATCTCGCTATGATCTGGAAATAATGTTGGACAAGTTAACACTGCGTTATATAAAATTTGTCTATAATACGGCTATGCTTCAATATACTGAGTTTCGCAAAATTTATATGAAGCATTTGAACGCATAAAAAAGTTTATTATTTCCGTTGTTGGTTGAAGAAAATGTACCCCGTTTCTGTACGCCTGAGGTATATACTTTCAAACAGTTGTTTGGGCTTCATGGAGATGATTTAATGCATAATAAACTTCAAGGATTCTGCCTGTGGACATAGAGATGTGACTAGATCGAAGCAGTTCAGTGAAGGAGAAACTCCTATTATAAAAATATTTGAGAATTCCATGCGTTTACTTTTATTCGGATAATCGTTATATCTGGCCGGCTAATCTCTCAACATTCAATTTTCTGTTTCTGAGCCCGTGACACATGTGATGGCCAAGTCAGTCATACAAAGATAATAACACTCTCTCCATTACTATAATAGGTAAGAAAGTAGCCAAAATAACTATTATCGAAAGTATGTAGGTAAATAAATATGACATTTACGACAAGCATGGTTGCGGAAAATAAAAAACTCAAAACTAATTATTTTCACAACACAAATCTAAGTTCTATAAACCACGACTAGTTCGTTATGCAACCATACATGCATGCCTACATAAATACATGCATACATGCCCCAATACATATATACATACATACATGCATATATGTATACATGCATACATACACACACATACATACATGCATCCATAAATACTTACATACATACACGCACATACACACATAGATACATACATACATGCATGAATACATACATCTACACATACATACATACATACATACATAAATACACACATACATAAAAACATACAAAATGGAGAACTGCATTTCTTAACTTGATGCGGTGGTAACAACACATAAAAGAGGTGTAGAATAGAATTCGTCTGCTCATAGACATTGCTCTTGATTTATGCCTCCGGTCGCTCATCCAAAAATGACTGAAAACATAACGAACAAAATAACTGATGCCAGTAAGCACGAAATAAATGTGAATGAGATTATACTTTCCGTTCGTGCTGTCTTTGGTTTATCCTTCTGTTCACAACTGAACTAATTTGTAACTAGGTTCGCAACACCTAATACATACTTGCATATATATTAGCTCTCCGCAACAAACAGTATTTAATTGCTAAATATTTAATTCAATGATGTCATGCTTACCGCGAAATGTGATAACTGATATCGATCAAGGCTAGAGTGTATGGATTTACTGGAGTAACAGGCGTTCAGAAATAGTTGTAATTCTCAATTTCGGTGAACTATAGCATGCATTGATATCCATCATGTTGGTACCATGTACTGACTCGGAAACCATAGTGTTAGTACTATGTACCTTTTCGATACTACGCTGTTGGTATCGGTTACTAACACAATAGCCATAGTGTTAGTATCCTTTACAGACTCAGTATATATTATATAGAGTGAGTTAGCGTTGAAGTCGTATTGTCGTTGACTTTAGATTATGTTAGCTTCACTACTGTAGGTTTACAAAATCGTCTAGGAGATTGTAGCGTTCTATTATCCCACATTCCTCATCCAAATATATAGTGGTTAAAGGGCGTAATACCGGCTCCTACTGATGACTCGCCAGTAAGCACGAAACGAATGTGAATGAGATTATACTTTCCGTTCATGCTGTCTTTGGTTTATCCTTCTGGTCACAACTGAACTAATTTGTAACTAGGTTCGCAACACCTAATAAATACTTGCATATATATTAGTTCTCCGCAACAAACAGTATTTAACTGATGCACATGGCTGACCAGAAGGTGGTTGCTATATTCGATCATTCCTTTTGTTTAAAGAGCAAATACGAGAACCGAAAATATACGTATCTTGCAGAATTGTGATTTGGCGTTTAAAGAAATGGACAAGCAATTCCAAAGTGGTTTACATAGCCTGCCAAGAACAGCAGCAGCTAGGCTCATAAGCGTGCTAATTTCGGCGGAATCGTAGAAGTCCCATATGGCCAGGGTGCTCATGTAGATAGAGCTCAGTTTAGAGTGAACATAGACATTAGATCGAAATTGACCACAAATAGCGTTTGGAGGAATTTAGTGTCAGAGTGTAACGAATAGGTTATTTCTAATCATAGTTAATGATCGTCAGAGTATATGAGATCAGTAAACCAGCAAATAACAACAATTGCCAATCGGGGAAGTTTTAAGAGGCCTCAGCAAAGACTGAAAGATTGGGAAAATGACTCAAACATGTCGAAAGTCGGAGCCAAAGGAAAAATGTACAGAAGAGCATCTTCTAATAAAAAACATGCCACCGCATCATTGTATAAAAGTGAATGATATCGAATAATTTTGATTAGGACGCCAACATTAGATATAACTCGATATTTAATTGTTCGCAGAGCAGTTAAGATAAGTTAGTACATTAAGCTGTTAATAGCATTTTCAGAGATCAAGAGTACGACGAAGTGCATGATTTGGTATATTCGTCCTATTATCGGTCTAAAACTAGAATAAATTAGCTTCGTTCGTTTTTAACGTTATTTTAGCCTATGCCTCGAGGTAATAAAGGTAACTACCCTTGATACATGTAGAGAAAAGTGCTGTGATAATGTCTTTTGTGAAGTGGATGGAGTCCTCCCTCAAAATCCCGATAATAAGCTCGTGCGATTCCCACTAAACCTCGATTTCTGAAAAATGAAATAGTTCCAAGGTCTGACTATAATAAGCAAAGGCATCCTTCAATGTTTGCTGCATATTTCTATTCGTTATTCGAACGGAATAAGGTGGCCGTGATTAGCGTGATTTCAATCGGATCCCAGTGACCATAAGACTTCGACAAGATCCATTGAACGAGCCAGTAAAGTAGTAATATATACTTGTTGCACTTTTGCAAATGTTTTACGTGCACCGGAATTTGTGCGGAATACAGTTAGTCATAAAGAATACAATTTAAAGCCAATTTGGTCGGCCGTAAGACTGCTATGAAATCTATGAATTGAACAATTATAGTATCCCCGGTACACTGTCGCGTCTTGGACAGAGAACAATTATCGTCTGTTTATCAGAATGTAGCCGACGTGAGTACGACAGATCATCGCTTATTCTGCATAGGTAATATCGCAACACGAAATGATAAGATGTTGTCAGTGGTGCCATAAAGTAAAGTTCAGCTAAACGAAATTAAAACTGAGTGCAAAACAAGAGTCTGGTGTCGTTTATATAGCTATTCCGGACCAGAATACATAATTCTACAGCACTGTTTCCTGCGGCGTTGATGCCACCAATAGTTACTAGGATGTCAAAACTTCAATCAAAGGCAGAGGCCGATTTTTTCTTCGTTTAAAAAAGATCATTTTTTCCATTAGCAAAATGTTTGAGTTTTGGCATTTAAATAATGCTTACGGCCGTGCTGCCTCTACAGAACTTAACATGTCCCAAACTAGTCTATAGCTCCTCAATCAAGTAAGGCTCTGTTGCAACACCGAGTAGCAGGTATGCTACATACTACCTAGCTGGATCATTCTCGCATAACATTGCAAAAATAAGATACCGAGCTTTCTTGCACAGCTGTTACAAGATGAGTCTAATTCAATAAATCAGAATTAACAATGCCCCCATAACCAGACTTGAATATCAGCTATATTCCCGCATATTTTCGCTCAGCCAAATAATTCATAGTTAGTGATAGCCAGGTGCGGCGTAATAAGTGACCGTCACCGCGATCAATATTGCTCAGACACACGATAGAGGGATTACAGTTTCAGAAGTTCCAGCCACTTATCTAAGTTTTCTCAGTAGCCTAGCGACGGTGACGCCGCACTTTTTTGCGGTCGACACTCGCCCGACAATGGCCTAAAGTAAATTGAGCTGCCTGTCTGGTGATAGCTATAGTCTCCCTGTTTAAAAATGTACTTCAGTGCGACAAGATACGGCGAGTCACTTTCTTAACATCATACATTGCATTTTGTCGTCTTATTTGTATGGGCAATTATTCAACAAGTAAGCACGGGTAGAAATCACTATAGAATTTCTGGAGGAGCCAATGCTACGCGTTGTAAAAACATTTACAATTAAAACATACAAGCCGAAAATATTTTTTTAATGTTTCAATAAATTATCGACCACAAATGTCTGAAAATTTATAAAAACCTTTGCAGTCAGAACCATTGAAGCTAACAATACGCAGACAAGCAAGAATTTTAATGTCGCAAGTTTTTCATTTGCCCTCTTAAAGTTGAGGTGTACTTTGTTCTAGTCAACAATCATACACGCACACACACAACCGCGCGCACAAGTACAAACACACGCGTAAAATTGATGCTGGCTATTAAATCACGTTGACAACGATCTAGGCCAATGATGACAGAAGTTAGTTAGTATTTGATAGTTTCCTTGTTCACATGCGTATCGAGTATCTGCGTCTTAGTAACTGCAAGCAAAAGCTGCCTCAAAATATTGTTTGACAGTATTTTTCTTTTCAATTTCAACGGCAGAATGGACACCGTTTTACAGACTTGATCACACAAATGACAGAAAACTGACTTAAGTGCGAACATAGCAAACCATTGTAAATAGAGTGGATAAATACAACGTCGCTTGTAGTAGACAACAATTGCCTATATTACAAACCGTATGAAAGTTTGCATAAATACCACGAACTAAAACTTCTACTGATTAAATAAATATAATCTCAAAACAGTAGAAATGCACACCTAGCAAGAAATTAGATCAAATAGGACCATAAGGATAAACCAATGTCAGCGAATTAACATGTTTTTGATTACAATTTTCCACTGAAAAGTAAACCAAACAACCATCAACACTATAAATTTTTGATTTAGTCAATCAAATTTCTCCAGATGAAAAATACAACAAAATTCGAGCTTTTCTGAGAATAAGGAGATATGGTCTGCATGTGTTAAATAAAAATGGTATCGCTTAAACGTCTACAGCTAGACATGTAATTAGTTGTAAGGAAATTTAAAGTCCAACACAAATTCCATTTAATTTAAATAGAGGTTAGCTGAGCAAACTTATTTTCATATTTAATAACTTCTGCAACAAAAAGACATTTCCGAGAATTCTGCATAAAAATCAAACTCGTTCGTGCACCAGCATTACCATAGAACATTAGAAAGTGAGAAAATTTACTAGCAATTTTTATATACAGTGGCTTCTCTGGAATATGTATAATCATATGTTTTATTTGTATAGTAAATCAGTTCAAAAATGGAGCGAACGCGCTTATGAACAATAAGGTGTTTTTAAAATTCATACCTGTAAACAAATTTTTTAGACAACCGAAAACTAAATATGCTAAAAGCATTAACAAAAATTACCTGATAAATTCCATTGCGGATTTGGGGCGTATTTTCAGCTACTAATATTGAGTAATCAATAACCACGGAAAGCATATGAACATTGGATTATATCTGTGGTTCATGCTTAATTTGGCATGGCCTTCTTCGCTCATTTGAACTAATTTGTTGCTAGGAGCGCAACACATAATGTATTATTGAATATATCTTAGTTCTCCGAAATATAGAATACATAAATAGGAAATGTTTTATCGAATGATGTCATGATTACCACGAAAATTTGATAGCGGATGCCGATCCAAACTAGAGTGTAAGGCTTTGCTTTAGTAGGTAATCAGAATAGATTTAAATCTCAAATTTGTTAAAATTAGCATTTCACCAAAATCAAAGTGTGGGTATACTTTAATTGCTCGGTAAATAACATAAATGTTTAGTTAGATTTGAAGTCGCTTTTCTAAAGACTACTTATAACGTTGTCTCTACTAAATCCATAATATAAATTCGCAAATCTAGATTAATTCTAATAATAATAATAATAATAATAATAATAATAATAATAATAATAATAATAATAATAATGCAGGCACCGACTTACCAATCACCATAAATCACGAAGCTCATACGCACATTGAATTACACCTGTAGTTCATGCTCATTTTAACATGCTTAGCAAAACTACCGTCTCATACTATGTTCTGTGACTAGATGTATGAAATGTGTTTGGTGTTTATCTGCAATGCGCAAACTTGATATAAAGAATTGAAAATATCACACACACACACATTCAATGATGGTTGTACTGTATATATTATATCGTCATGGCGAAAGCTGAAAAATGGTACATTTTTAAGTGCCTAAAAATTATGCAATCGAGGTTTAAAGACAATTAAATTGCTGGACTACTAATGGTAAGAGCCACCGTCATATTTACATGCATTATATATGCATTGAAAGTTGATCCTTGTTGGTCATTCTGCCGTTGTACTCTGATAAGAACTGTGGAAGATCAACACGCATCAGCACATGCAACTGACAGCCGTTTTGCTATGTTGTACGAGTGGATTAATAAAATTATATTAGTGTCTATCTCAAGTTCGCAAACTGATAACACGTAAGAAAAAGATACATGTATATTCAGCACACACAGCTAATCCAATCCGTGTAGGCACTGCAAATCCTCTCAGCACAAACGTCAAAAATGTAGCATCAATAACACAAGAGACATAAAAATTGAAATAATCTCCACAACAGTCAACAATTTGATATTTTCCCGAGCAAGGCAAGATAAACAGCTTTACGAAAGCTATAATTATGATGACCAACGAAGATGCAACTTCTAAAAATACAGAACAAAAACAATCAAACACATCTGCACAAGAAAAAAGTGCTTACATATTCCTCAAGTGTACAGTATTCTAAGCTTAGATAAACAACTAGCGCATAGAAAACTAATAATCGGGCGTGATACAAAGAGAAAACAAGTAAAATATACAAATATATAGAATTATTCAACCAAACTAACCATACATTAGTGATATATACATACTAAACAAACCTTCATTCATTTATTTTGAAAAACATGTACGCACAACGTCCAATTTAAGTATGTATAAAGTTAAGAAATATTTTCGGACGATAAAACTAAACATGTGCAATTCGTACATATCATACCTCTTTAATGATGATATATACATATATATATATATATATATATATATATATATATATATGTGTGTGTGTGTATAAGATATAATTTTAGGGACATTTTTATTCGTATATATATATATATATATATATATATATATATATATATATATATATTAGGAGAAGAAAACATCCAATAACAGTTGCTGTTTATTGTGATAGCATACATATTGGACGCACGAAACGAAATAGATTAACAGAGTTCAACAACGTTAAACACAAATATTGATTACAAACAGCCTGACACCGTCAGAAAAATCAGCTATTCCTTATGAAATATTTGAAAATTAACATCCAAACAATTTTTAAAAACTTTCTCAGTTTTACACAAAGCAAAGTCCGAAAAATTAAATATATATATATATATATATATATATATATATATATATATATATATATGAATCCCATTATATAAAACAACATACTAAAAAAAAATTCAAAATTTCGACAAACGTGATATTTCAATCGTCTGGCCAAGATTATCAAATCAATTACAATTTCCTGGCACCCAGGCAAGACTAAAAACTAACTATATCAGCGCCAAAAAACACTCGATCGGACTGGAAAAAAACTTAAGTAGAATTACCTATGTAAACGACATAACTATCATCATTGATAGTGCCAAAAATTGCACAACAATACGAGCGATCAACATTGCAATCTGCATATTATGCGCTGTCACAAAGGAGACAAAATAAACCTCAAGAACAAGGTGATACGAAAGACAAAATACAAGGGGAAACATTCGTACACACAATAGCGATAAAGCGAACACGTGGTCAAAAATTTTATCCATCAATACAAGAATACCTCTGAGTAGTGTGCTGTCCCTTCTGTAATGATAAATTTGAGATGACTAGTTGGAACTTTAGGTCCCAATAGATGCCTATAGGCTGAACCTGATTGAAGGACTAACCAAAATGTGAGTTAATATATGATTGAATATTTTGTATACAGTACCGAAGAATGGCTCAATGGTTAGAGTCGCAGACGCTAAAGCAGAGATTCCGAGATTAGAGCCCAGTCGGCGGCGCAATTCTGGACAGTATGTGAAGGGTTCATGATAAGGACGAAACCAGTCTTCTGTGTGAATTGCCTTTTTTACACCATACGATGAATAGTTTACACTGATAAATGTATATTTAACGGGATTGATGTCCACAAGCTCGCAACCATGATTTAAATAATCATACTAGCTATCATACACTTGATCAAATGAAAACCGAACGTGTACAAATGAAGCATTGTAATGTGTATTAGAGAATTCTCGAAATAATTATCGTCAATAAATATAAATATTGTTAATGTGTTATCTGTTTCTAATAAAAACAAAACGCACAATACTCGAAGCCAATTGAGACTGTAAGTCTATTATATATATATATATATATATATATATATATATATATATATATATATATATATATATATATATATGTGTGTGTGTTTATGTGTGTGTATCGTAAAACGTAGTGCATACTCAAGAAAGTTTGATCTATAAGAGTATTGTTTCGTCCTTATAGAGCAACTGCTCAGAGAAAGCCATAATTTTGGTGAGGAGGAAACAAACCAATGACTTCTGCTACTGCTGCTCTTACCATTGGGATTTTTCCAATAAGGATGAATAGTATCAGCCATCTCTATGCAATTTTTTATTTGCACCAAATTCATCTAAATATGTTTACATGTGAACGAATTAGTAAATGCAATCTAATCCAATTAGCTGAACAATGGTTATAAAGGCACAATAGATCTAAAACTACTGCGTTTGCAAAAATTGATTAAATCACGATAGGCATTAAAATAATATTTTTTTCTTTAAATTTTCCAATATGGCTTGTCTTTTAATATAGAATATAGTAAATCAAAATTTAATTTAAGTAAATAAATGTCACGATTTTATTTTACACAAATGCTAAATGGTGATTTTGTGTTCACTCTGCTTAAAGTCAATGATTATCAATTAACTAACCACATCTTCGTCAACAATCATGTACAACTCGACAATGTATGGCTGTGTTAACCCTGGTCGATGTGAAACTCTCATTGGATCCAGAGGTACCTGCGGAAATATAAATAAAGCAATAGTTTTGACATATTAATTATTAATAAAATAAAAGATATTAGGTAAAATAGGCGCAAAAATTGTTTTATTAAAATATATTTATGCACCTAAACAAAGCTGTCTCTTGCGCAGTAGATCCAATATGAGCATGCGCCTTCTAATTTTGCAGGTCATCAGCGAGAGTAGGATAAAAATATCACTCTATCGAAAATTAATCATGCAAGTCTTAATGTTCGTAATATTTTTGTCTGTTAAACAGAAACTAGCATAATGAGCCTTTATAGAGATAAGTTTAAGTTTACGCCAAAAGGTAGGCTTTTGTGCTTCAAAACTATACTTACTTCTTGAGCTATGTTAAGAATAATAATTATGTTGTCAAATATGTGATAATTCGGCATCGATAACACTTTGTTGACACAATGCCGAATATTCTTGTCAATTCTGAAAGTTATTTTTTTTGTAATTTTAAATGCTAAATAAGTCATTTGTTGAAATATACATTTATATAAAAACAGGTCTGTACAGCACAGTTAAAAAAGACCATTTTCTTTTCGTCAAAACTCAACTCAACTTTAATATGTGGTGCTTTGTATAGTCAAATAATTGAAAGCAAAGGAGCTAAAGTTTGATTAAACACACATAATACAACAAATACAGGAATCCGTAGACGTATTAATTAATTAAATCAAGTTTGCGAGCTTGAAATAAACACCAATCCCATTGTATTTAACCAGTCGTCGAACAACATAACAAAACTACCGCCAGCCGCAACGCACTGCTGCTAGAGTTAAGAGCCGCATTTCTAAATTTTTTTCCATATATAGTGCGTTGCGGCTGGCGGTAGTTTTTTATGTTGTTCGACGACTGGTTAAATACAACGGGATTGGTGTTTACTTCAAGCTCGCCAACTTGATTTAAAGAATTGTTACCAACTCCCGCGCATTTAATTATTGTCAAAATGTATTCCCAAAATTGTTTATTGTTTACACGTACGTGTATAACGCGAGTTTCTCAGAATTTACGTTTCCCTCTTCATGTTTGATTTTGTACTGTGCGCTTAACCTATATTTATCCTCCTTGCTTTAAATAAATGGTCATATTTTACCACATATTACTGTCGAGTTGGGTTCTAACGAAACAAAAATAGCCTACCTGAAACTATGCCTTAAGTACTTGCTTTATACTAAATGAATAATTCGACACATGATTCATTCCTCGATTAAAATTACAAATCCGTAATAATGGATGAACTAAACATTTTACATGAAAGCTGGTTTTCTCGTAGTTCACACGAGATTAATTGTGCCACTGATGCAATTACAAATAGAGATCACACTTCCTGCCTTATCCATATTGATATGACACCTAATACTTTCATCAAGAATTGCGTTATACACGCTAGTAGTACAAATTCGGCTATAGTAATTGTAAAACATGTTTTAGCACAATCTTTTACGAATGCAGTGCATCGTACTTTCATCTTTAAAGTCCACGATTAAATTCACCTATTTCTTATCAAACATTAAGGAAGAATTAATAAGGCCATTTAACAAGACAATTTTGCACACTAGATTCTTATTTATAGTAGCCCATAGAATTGTCTCCTGGTTGTTAAAGTTAAGTTGTGAAGTAATGCTGCGACTGATAATAGGAACAATAGTATCGAGTACAGACAGCGTCGAACTACCATTTTGAAGTTCAAACTACCCAAAGGAACATGTAAGATTTTCAGCCAAACACCCTGCTCATACTTTAAATTACATTTTACGATGCTTAGATTATGCTGAAAAATGTATTTATAATAGGATTGTGGTTTATATCAAGCTTGCAACCATGATTTAAATAATTTTTACCACCGTCCACGCAATCAACGCGTGAGTACGTGTGATTGACAGTAGTCTTGCTATGTTGTTCAACGACTGGTTACATACAATAGTATTGATGTTTACCTCAAGCTCGCAAACTTGATTTAAAGGTATTAGTTAAAACATTTATACGAAAGTTGTACTTGTTTCGTTACTTAAAATTATTCTTCTGATAGGCAGAATTTTAATGAAGCCCTAAAAACGGAAAGCCCAAAATATCAAGAACAAAACCGTTGAAGAGAATACAACAGCTTAAGTTCAAAGCAAAGATTACGTTATTTTGAAATATCTTATCGCGTGAAATCTTCATTTTTTTTTAAAATGGAATTTTTTCTTTTCTCAATGGCATTTGACTTCTAAGTTCCATCAATGATTTAAGCCGTTGTTCATAGAACTGGAAAGACTACCTGAAGGTAAGGCTGAAAAAATATGAGAGAGTATAGAACTGAAAATTGTGAGTAGCTTGCGGCAGGGTGGGTCAGTGGTTAGAGTCACAGACTACGAAGCAGACTTGCTCATTTTCAAGCCCTGTACGTGGAAAAATCTGAGCAGTACTTGAAGAAATTCAAATACGAACCAAACCGGTCTACCGAGTAAATTTTATTTTCTAAATTATACGATTCTTAAACTATACTGGCAAATGTATATATAATGATATTGGTGCTCATATCAAGTTCGCAAACTTGATTTAATTAATTACTCCTAGTTCATTGGTTTTTGGAAATATTTCGGATACTTATGTCAGTTACCTTCAGTGGTCCAAAATTCATCACGTCTGAAGAACAAGCAAATAAAGCAGGTGTGATACTTTCTATGTAATAGAATAAGGAAATATTCCCACTTCTTAGATCATACATTGATTATTTTTTATTATCTGCTTACAACTGTTGATAAAGGTATAGTCGATGACAATCATAAGTCAACGAGCTTAGATGAAGAAATAATTTACACAAATATACAAGTATTTGAAGCCCTAGATTATTTTCAGCGTTTCCGCGTTAATCACACGTTAATATTAGAAGGAAGCAAAATGACGATTGGACACATCATGGAGATTATGTGTAACTGAACGTATTCTACTTAGTTTATATTTAGTAAACACTTTTATGAACAAATCAAAGGTGTTCCAAAAGAGCAATTCTTACTGGTTACAATATGCACTAAGATAATCCTTTAGATAAGACTCCACTGAAACATAAATTGTACCTACGATTCTTGGATGACATGTAAGTGCTCTGGAACCATTTTTATGATAAGTTAAATATCTTAAATTTAACAAATCAAATATGCTAAATTCAATTAACGAATGAAAGTGAGTCATTGGGTGAATTGCCGTTTTTGGATATGTATTTAATCAGAAATGGTCATAAACAAAAAATATATATTTTTTGGAAGGATACCTAATCGGGAATCCTTCTTAATTTCAAGTCCAGTAATCCGTATTGAATACAAATCATCAAATGTAAGAAAATTTACATTAATAGACATAAAACAAAGACAGTTCTAATAGGGCGGACTGCGTAAACTATTCAGGGCCAAAGATTACGCTCGTAAGTTAATAGAAGTAACAGTGATGGATGTCTTAAGTAAATTTAAACCTAATTTTAGGTACTTGAAATCTGATAGAGCAAAAGAAAATCGTAGAGTCATAGAATTACCGAACTTCAAACTAAGCAGGAAAGTAACATTAATAGCATAAACTACAATATAAAAACGCCTAAGACAGTTCCCTACGTTGAGCGTAACTCCTTTAAATGAACTCGTAATGTCATGCAGAGACTGCAATCTCATTTATGTCCATGAAACCGCTAGATATGTCGCTAGATCTGATCTTGCTTGTCATTCATTGGAGTGGAAACAATTAACTTGGATGACCATAGACGCATATTGATATGTGCTCGTAACAAAATGACAAGATTGATTAGAGAATCTATTGTAAGTTAAAAAAAGAGAAGGTATTATGTATGAGACAGCGATCTAAAAATCGTTATGTTCAATTTGGAATAAGGCAAAAACTAATGATAGAAACATTTTGCATGACAGGCAATATATTATTTACTTTATCCTTATTTCGCTCAACAAGCAATAACTAATGCTAGGAAACAACAGATGCCTGAACCGAAATCTGAAGCTTGACCCAGTAAAAGATTATGAATATTTAATTAAAATTTGCTTATTACTGGACTTATTACTGGTTAATCAACTACTAATAGTGGAATCCTTCCAAATTTCATCATTTATTAAGGGAATTTTATCCTAAATAACGCCTTATATTCTATTGCTCATTCTTCCTATAAGTAATCTTCATAATTTTATTGTTTGACAATCACTTACATTATTTCATATCTTGTTATAGTAATTTTTGGTCATTTACCCGGACATGGTTTCCCGGCTTTGTTTTCAGTACAAATCGATTGGTTTGAGCTAAATTTCACACGTGCATGTTTCATCTCCATTGAATTTTTATCAATTAATTTTACATGATGTAATTAAAGGAACGTGTGATCTGTTAGGCTTCCCACACTAAAATGTGATGGCAGCCTCAATTGCGTCATTTCAAATGGTAAGTATAAAACAAATAATCCAACCAATATTTATTTAAATAAAGGTTGCAATCCTGATAAAAATAACTTTCCCATTATGTACATACATTTGTCGGTATAAAGTACGAAATGTATAGTATAGAAAAGGCAACTCCAGTAGACCGGTTTCGTCCTTATTGGAAACTCATCACGCAATATCCAGAATTTGCCTTCAAACAGGGCTCGAACGTGGACACGTCTGCTTCGGAATCTGGTGATCTAACAACTGAGTCACACTATTGCAAATTACACCAAATTTTCAGTTACATACTAACTGTTTCTTATTTAGCCTTTCCCTTAGGTGGAGCCTATATAGCATACATTTAAATCTAAAGTTCCAAATAACAACCCTCAATCTGTCATTAAAGATCAGACACCACGCTACTTGAGGCAATGGTAAAGAATTGAATATTTATATAATTAAATGGACATTGGTTGCACGGGCGATGATAAAACTTATTTAAATCAATTTTTAAATCTTGGTATAAATAACTGTCCATTTATGCACAAACATTTCAGTATAAACTAAACATTGTATAGTGTAGAAAAGGCAATTCATCCGGTATATCGGTTTCGCCCTTACTGAGAACTCATCACGTACTCTCCAAAATTTGCAGCGGACAGATTACGTTTGCTTCGGAATTTGTTCTTCTAACCCCTGAGCCACTCTACCGCACATTAAACAGAATTTTTATTTAGATATTATTCAATGATTCATGGTTAGCCTTCACTTTAGGTTGGCCAATATGACATACATTTTGACCTAAAGATCCAAATAGAAGTTTGACACAACACAGAACAGGTTATTCTGACAAAACCAGTTTCGCAATAAAATGTTTACTCCTTATTTATTCAGTTATTTTAAATATGTCTAAAGCATTCAATCATCACACAAATGAAAAAAAATTTTTTAATCTTTCAAAACTTACATCCTTCGAACATCTATCGTTTGGATCCTCTTCTAGTTTTGCTGAAAGAAATATTAAAATAAATAGTTAATAAATTGTTGTTACTATCATTGCTACTATTGAAACTGGAAAATTTTAAATTATTATTAGGTTTATCATTGCCACATTATGCTGCAGTTGAGGCTACACAATTTTAACTTTTCGATTTTGGATCAACGATGATTCGATATGATGTATAAGAAAATCGAGATTGAAACATTTTAGATGAGCATGAACAGGATAAGTTCAAATCTGTCCACGTCTAGCCAAAAAAATATTTCGATAAAACTTTAAAAATAAGAGTCGAATTTTAAGAGAAATCTTTCGATAGTAGAGCAGCCAGAGGAATTGTAAGATTGACGGATAACCTAAAAATACTAAATGGCTTCTTGTATAAAGTTATCTGTATTTATAGTAATTAAACAAATACATATGAACAGTCAATATCGGATAGATTTCATAGGTAAATATATAATCTGCAAGAGCAATATGTACAATAATGTGCATAAATGACGAATCAAATCACTAAATTGGCGCGATACTAGACATTATATTATTACCTGATGCACGTTTAGTCTAACACGAGATTGCTTCCAGTTTCTCAATAATCGACTTATCAAGCAAACATAATTGATCAGTTTGAACTTATTATGATGTGCTGTGAACTGAGGAAGGTAACCGGAAATACGCACATAAGCAAATTTCCAACAAAACACAGAACTGGGAACAATCACGCTTTAGGTGAGAGGTCAGTTTAAATAGAAATTGCCAATTAGTTTTCTTACAAGTTTGTTTAAAGTACAATATCTTGTTATGATTTAATCGTAGATCCAATTAATAAAGCGTGGCTATGGAAGAAATGCTTATAGATTTCACATAGCAGCCTGCATTACTCCAAAATGAAGCGTTTGAGCTCTTATTTATTGTAGGCGAAAAGCGGTAAGTTGTGCATTACTAATGGAAGAATATCTACCACTTTGTTCAATCGATAGGGAACTTTGTCATAAAAACTGCTATTAATCAGCATATTACGAAATTCATCATAGTTCGCATCGTATATTCTTTGTTGCGGAGGACCAATACATAAGTAATTTTGTATTAGGTATTGCGTACCTAGTAACAAATTAGTTCAAATAGAACCAGAATTATATACCAAATTTAGCATAAACGAAAGGTAGAATCTCATGTAATTTTAGAATTATCACTAATTCGGAACGCATGATAACACAGAAAATCCCTATACTATTGCCTCGATCGACATCATTTATCACTGAATGAGGTATAGTAGCTATATATTCTATGAAGTGGATGAATAAATTATGTGCAATCGTGTACTAGATATTGCAAACCTAGTAAAACTTTAGTCAAAACAGGACCGAAAGGGTATACCAGTCAACATGAACGAAGGGTAAAATCTTAAGTATACATGCGTTCCATAAACAATGGTGACTCCACAGTATGAGAAGATACTACGTCCTATACCCACCGTATATTTGGTCAAGAATTGTCTGACGGTTAAGTTATTATTAAGATAAGAAAGCCCCCAGTTTGTGTATTCCTAACAAATTATTATTAAGACGCATGACTCTTATATTTGTAGCCTTTTGAAATTTAAATAATGCTAAAATCATTTAATGTGCGGGTGTTGATAACAATTCCTTAATCTCAGCTTATATACATTTTTCATTAAAAAGTAGACATTGTATAAGATAGCAAAAGTAAATCATCCAGTAGGCCGATTTCATCCTCATATAGAGTTCTATATTTACTGTCTAGAACTTTACCGCGGACATGTTCGAACCGGGGCACATTAGCTTCGGAGACTGTGACTTAATCCGCTGTGCCACTGCAAACAATTTTCAATTATATACAAACTTATTTTTTGGTTAGCCTCTCTTTTAGATGGAGCCAATGTAACATCTCTTTGGATGCGCATAGTCAAAGATTGCTTAATTCTTTGAAACTTTAACTTCTATCACTCCCCCAGGTAGCGTGGTCTCTGTTTTATAATTAGAGATTTGGGGTAGCTAGTTTTGACTATAGGTTTAAGGATATGCCACATGAATGAAAGTTAAACAAAAAAGAAGATTTTAGAATATAAATGAAACTTGTGTGTAATATTCCGCAGAGTTTAACTGGCGAGAGAATCACAGACTCTAAAGCAAATGTGTCGGGGTTTGAACCCTGTAAGCGACGAAAATCTGGACGGTACTAGAAAAATGTCCTATATATATAAATAAATAAATAAATATATATATATATATATATATATATATATATAATAGGATTAGTGCTTATATACAGTTCGCAAACTTGATTTAAAAAAATAATGTAAATAATGCTTTCGACAGCCGCCTTAAATTATCCAAGAAATCGAGCATTATTTATACGTTCAAAGGTCAAATTTACACTTGATTGTGATTATCAATAAATAGAGCAAGTGAACAACAGAACTTGTTTATACATAGGCGCTATTTGTAAGCGTTACATAGACAAAGTGTGGGATTGAAAGTAAAACCTATCATTCTGACCACGGTCTCATTCTTATTAAACAAATCATCAGTAGTAGCAAAATTAAAAATAAGAAATAAGACGCAAAATATTAGATGAATATATATTGTATAATGCCTCGTTTATATTATAATGTTAATATTTTTATTGCCAAATTCAGCCACGTAATATATATCGTGAATATAAACTAAACATTACATTAGGTAGCAACGGCTATTGATCCAATAAATCGACTTCGACCTTATTGGAAACATTTCAAGTATTTCCAAGAATTTGCCCCCAACGGCACTTGAACGGGCACATTTGCTTTGGAATCTTGGACTCAATCCATTACACATCTATGCCACAAACTACATCAAATTTTAAGCTGAATGCCAACATCTCTTTTTGGTTAGCCTATCTTATTTGGCATTCCTGTCGACCTCAATGTTCAATTAGTCATCTTATGCAATGTTTATTTTATATTGCATTATATATATATATATATATTATATATATATATATATATATATATATAACCGAGATTATTTCACATATGTTCAATTTAACATCACTTGTGCAGGCGGAATTGTGTCTGTTATAAAATGCCAGATCGAAGGTGGCAAGTTGAAACTTAAGGTCGAAAGAGATGCCATATAGTCTTGACATGAAGGAAAGCTTAACAAAAGCATAAGCTTGTGCATAACTGAAAACATCATGTAGTGTGTGTTACAGAGAGTGTGTGTGGTACAAACAGTGAATGAAAGAATCCAAATCTAATAAGCCCCGGTTGGTTTCCTGATCACGGAAAATTCTGACAGGTAATTGACGAATTTTATATAAGGACGAAATAGGTTTGGTCTACAAATTGCCTTTGTTCTCTGATATAATATTTAGCTTTTAACGATAATATATATATATATATATATAAATATATATACATATATATATATATATATATATATATATATATATATATATATATATATATATATATATACGAAGTGTAGCTGTCTGAATATTGCATATACAAAGCATGCGATTATAACAGTATTAATGTCATTTAGAAAATTCGAATGGCCTCATCATCTGATTCGGTATAGACTATAAAGAATTACTTAAACGTAACTAATAAAATGAGCAATGTCAAATATAAGATTGAAAGGAAATCACCTGGTAATTTACCGTATTTGGATATCCAATTAATTATAAATAGTCAAAAATTAGAAAGTAATATAGAAGGGATACTAACTTGGTCTACTTATTAATTTCAAGCACAACTGTTCGTTTCTTGTGTACACATGTCGGCTCTAGCTGATGAGTCGCATGTAAATATAACGAACCTGTGCACATGAGATAATACAATTTTTCATGCTGAATTTTACATATCTTTCCTATCCTATTTGAACCGATTTTTTATTAGGTACGTAATACCTAATACACCATTGCATATATATTATATCTCCACAGCAAAGAATATGCAAAATTATTACAGCTTATACAATTAAACAATCACTGATTGCGCGGGAGAAGGTAACAATACTTTAAGTCAAGTGTGCAAGATTGAAGTAAACACCAATCCCATTGTATTTAACCAGTCGTCAAAAACATAAACTATTACGAACCTAGTAACAAATTAGTTCAGTTGTGACCAGAAGAATAAGCCAAAGGCAGCATGAACGGAAAGTACAATCTCATGCACATTCGTTTCGTGCTTACTGGCGACTCATCAGTAGGAGCCGGTATTACGCCCTTTAACCACTATATATTTTGTCGAAGAATGTGGAATAATAGGACAGTACAATCTCCTAGACGAATGTGTAAACCTGCAATAGTGAAGCTAACATCATATAAAGTCTACGACAATGCAAATTCAACGCTAACTCACACTATATAATATATATATATATATATATATATATATATATATATATATATATATATAATATATATACCGGGTCTGTAAAGGATACTAACACTATGGCTATTGTGTTAGTAACCGATACCAACATTATTGTGAGTTAGCGTTGAAGTCGCATTGTCGTAGACTATATGATGTGACCAAAATATATAGTGGTTAAAGGGCGTAATACCGGCTCCTACTGATGAGTCGCCAGTAAGCACGAAACGAATGTGCATGAGATTATACTTTCCGTTCATGCTGCCTTTGGTTTATCCTTCTGGTCACAACTGAACTAATTTGTTACTAGGTTCGCAACACCTAATACATACTTGCATATATATTAGTCTCGCAACAAAGTATTTAACATAAAATATTAGTTAATTAAAAATTATATCGCTTATTAAAATAGTAAATATTTATGCTACATTTTATTGATAAATAAAGCGGATATAAATTTACCGGGTAATTAATACTATAGGTAATTGTTTCAATCTATTAATGCCTATACCCAGTAATTTTGTGTTGGAATCGAAACGATGAATTGAACAAATTGTTAACAACTACAAAGCAACAGGTGTGCTTGGTGAAATGCAATATCTAAAGAAATAATAATCACATTTCCATGCATATATAAATATAACATTTTTAGACACAGATAAACACATTTTAGCGTTCAAAAAGTTATCAAGTCAACTTGTATTAATTCAATTAACAAGAAAATTCTTAGTGTATGAATTTTACAAATCTCAGTAAAAATAAAGATAAGGCCGCTTTTGTATAATTTTTCCTTAAGCTGATGATCGTCGCTTCATTTGTGGAAGTAATAAGTCAGACGCAGGTTCGACTGACCGATTTCCAGAATATCGCTAACGCTACCAAACGTTTCTCTTATTAGTTAAAAGCCATTGCACCAACATTAAACTTTCCCCTTCTGAGAGAAACGACAACATAACTAATATCTGTAAAACGCGTAGATCTCATAAGTTTTCGAACTATCTGAAGAAAATACACTATTTAAATATATAAATCGAACTTGACGACTTCGTGTATACTAAACACCGAATTGTCTACAGTTTAACATATATTGTAAAATAAACGTCCCTTTCACGTAATAATGCCTATCACACTTGCATGCGTCATCACAAGACAACAGCAAAAAATCACTTTATGGAGATAGAATTATTGAATTATTTGTGCACAAAATCTGCGGTTTGTTCTTCGTAAGTCTGCTGTCAACGGCAATGTGTAGTAAATGAACCAGAGAAGCTAACACGGGACATCACGTGAGAACGGTGATCGCCTCGGTAATTTGTGGTAAGAAAATAAACTTGACTGATTTAATGCAATCAAATTTATGCGTTGAGTTTTTTAATTGAAATATTTACCAAAAACGCTGTTCATAAAAAAGAAGTGGCAGTGCATACCAGCAGCTTGGATTTTGACATGACAGCTGAAAATTGTACGTTTTAGCACCAATTGCACGAATCAAACTACATGTTTATGGACCTGTTTTTATATTCTAGTGAACATATTCTTTTACATATTTTCACCAGCGTAGTGATGGGAGCCAAAGTGAACTTCTCACTTGCAATAGCATACTGATTTTTTTAAATAGAAAAATTAGTCTAGTAAATTACATTTTATTACTTTTTATTGTAAGTTGCAAAACAGAAGGAAAGCATCTGCAGAGTCGATAAAAAAACTACAAGGTATGACTAAGACTCCAGGCACAGAGTTACATTAGCGAAAAATGTTATTGGAAGAGTTTTAAATGTTTTTTATATTTGTTCATTTGTTTACTGTCAGCGATAATATCTAGGGGCCGTAGCTATGCTAACTTCCAGCCTTAAAACTGATGAGACCTAGTTACTGGTATTGGTAGTAATTGTAGCAGGATCATTGACCGTACTACAAAAAAAATTTAGCCTATCTCATGCAAAGTTTAGAGCTAAGCTATACTGCGCAAAAGGTAAGTTTAAGCTGCCGAAGGAAACCTTGACCATTAATTCTTTAAATAAAGTTTGCGAGCTTGAAGTCAACACTAATCCCATTGAATTTAACCAGTCGTTGAATTGTAACCACCACCCGCGCAATTAATTATCGTTAAATTGTATTGCCTATATATGTATATGTGGCGAAAGCTGAAAACAGTTAATGCTTGTGACTGCATAGAAATTGTGCAGCCGACATTTCCAGTCAAGTTCAATGTATGCGAGACTGCAAGAGGTGAGAGTCGCATATCTAAATTTGATTTTCATATATATTCAATGCGGTTTGATCCTCGATAGTCAGTTTTCCGTCGTACTCTGATGATGATCATGGAAGGTCGAAACGCGTCAGTGCGTTGTGGCTGACAGTAGTTTTGTTATGTTGTTCGATGACTGGTTACATACAATGGGATTGGTGTTTACTGCAAGCTCGCAAGCTTGATTTAATGAATTGTTACCACCACCAGGACAATCAAATATTGTTATATTGTATTGATCAGTAATGGCTGGATGCAGGATATCTTGGTAGATATTGATCATCAGACTTGTGTGACAAATAAAGAAATAACTTAATTGAAACCATCCACTCCACCCATCGTTTAGGCGTTTTAGTGTCCTTTGACAACCCACACATATTTATGAATAGTTGCCATAGTTATGTGTAAGTTACGAATAAGTATTTAATTACTGCTAAAGAGACGAACAATGCTAGTCACAAAATTATAAATTAGTATAAATATATTATTTTAATAGTCGAGTGTGTATCAAAATACTTCAGTATAAAATGGACAATCCAGGTTTTGAGAATCATAAATTTTATCCCACTTTAGGGCTCCTTCTATAGGATAATATTTACTTTAATAAAAACATGAAAGTACGTCGTATTAAAGTCAATTGAAAACGTTCCTCCAAATAACCTTATTCACAATTCTGCATTGTGATTTGCGTATCTAGTAAGAAGGAAGCACATACGGGGTGAAGAATACAAAAGATTTACTCCGAATGAAAAATGCTGTAAATCCCAAATAGATAATCGTGGGAAAACCAGCATTACGCTGCAAGTTAACCACAAATATTTGAAAACTTATGAAGGACAATGTAAGGTGCAATCCACTAATATACGTACAAATAATGTATTATCCAAAGATATGTAACATAAAACAAGCGCAATCAGTAATCAATAATAGGGCGCCAACCGGTCATACACCGAACAATTGTCTCATGATAATTAAAAAATAGATGCAGTATTTTGGATGATGGGTTTAGCATAACCCGTGAATTTTTATGAGCCACCAGATATACCATACCTCAAGTATGAACGTGCATAGATTAAATCCACGTAACAAAGAGTATGAGAATCCTATATAAATTTGAATTTCATATTTTTAAAAGAAACATGTTACACGACAGAGAATAGATTAGTTACCTTTTCTTTGTGTTGTAATACGAGGTGTTTGCGTCCGCTGTCTACCTGATTTTTCGAATTATTTCGGCTTACAAAAGCGGAAGTCTAAATATTTGGAAAAATCAGGTAGACAGAGGATGCAAACACCTCGAATTCCATATTTTGTCAGAATTATCCCAATAAATAATATATTTCGTTGTCTATAGAACTTAAGCCTAAAAGTAACTAAGATTTCTAACACAGCACAATAATTTTGCCGCTAAAGTAAATTTCAATAAAACAAAGTACCATCACACTGCGCAAATTACTTTTAAAAAAGCGATAGTAGTTAAAACACTCCATCAAACAGGTCGTGGTCTCATCAATGTTCGATAAAACATCAGTAATCGCCAGAAAAGTCAGTGAGCGTTGACACACCTCTTGTTAGCCAATCTAGTTAATCAATAGGCCACGGGAGTGATATTCAATGCACTAAATTTAAGGTACTTCACTAGCCGGGGCATGAGTATAAGCTTGGTAGTGGATACTGCTAGTAGATGATCGTATGTCGAATCATTCCATAACTTTATTTTCGTTTGTTGCATGGCGTAGGCATGAATTAAAGATACATAATGAATGCTCTAGTTTTGTAGAATAAAATTCAGTCAACTGAATTATTGCAGCTGTTGATCACATGACAATTATTACAATCAAGCGTGCTTCTCTGATAGAAGCTTAATAATAGTACTAGCACAAACTGTAAAGTTAATATGCACATTCCAGTTGGTAGAGTATGTCAAAAGACGGTAATTACTCTATTTTCTATTCAGTTGTTAAAGCGACAACATAAATATATATATATATATATATATATATATATATATTCATTTTCAGTAAAAATTAAGTATCGTACAAGGTAGCAAAAGCAATTCATCCATTAGACCGGTTGCGTTTCTATTTGGAACTCTTCCGGAAATTTACGGAGGATAGGGTTCGAACCGTAGTTTATTTTATAACTGAAAATTGTGTGTAGTGTGTAACAGAGTTTCACAATGAATGAATTCACAGACTCTTAAGCAAATGAGCCCCGGTTCGAACACCGTCATCATAAAAACTCTAGGAAATACTTGAGGAATTCACACGAAGGACAAAATAAGTCCACTGGATGAATTGCGTTTCTTCTTTACTGCGGCTGACTCCTTTTGGAGGATAAGCCGGCTCCATTTATTTCATGGAGTTTCTTGGGAATTTGGTACAAGTGGTGTCCCCTCATCACTCGGCTTTTTGATCGAGGACGCACCTCTAGCCTTTGCACATCCAAGCGCAGTCTGCAAGGCAGCAGTAAGTTGCATGGTTGCCGTTGGCTGTTGAGAGCTCATTCGCCATTCGGAAGTACGGGGTACTGTCCAGGAGTCCATGTAATCCTGTGGCTGTTGTCCCCTCTTGTGACGGGGAACATACGCCGAGTCATGGTGCCGTCGTCGGGCTCATGTGGTATTTTATAGGAGATCCGATTGCCAGTCGGAAATCCACCACGCCCTGGTGACACCACCGCCATAGCCCCGTTAGCCCATGTACGATCGGCCATCGAGACATGGTTGACACCGTCGTACCACGTTGAGGAGGGGATGGACTTTACGACGGATGAATTGCGTTTGCTACCTCATAAAATTTTAATTTTATACTGGAAAATGTATACATTATAGGATAAGTGCCTATATTAAGCTCGCAAACTTGATTTAAATAAATACTATTACTACCCGTGCAATCAATGATTGTTTAGATTCTACTGTCAAGAGTCTCTTTCTTATTGGATATTAATCAACAGGATCGACACAACAATCGAAGCCCACCAATGAGTTAGTCACGTCCGGCAAGAAAAATGCATGGTGTATCAATTGACTTTACAAATATATGCCTTGTCAAAGCTGATACTATCTAATTGTTCTAAATATAAAAATTCATTTAATTTTATATAGGCTTGTGTGTGCGCACTCCAAAAGTGACAGTTTATCCAGTTATCAATCAATGATATCTCTAAACAGACACCACACTAGATGGGGAAGTGGTATAGAGATGAGCATTTATATAATTAAACGAATATTGGTTGCGCGGGCGGTGATAAAATTTATTATAATCAAGGTTGCGAACTTGATATAAACGAAAGACCTATTAAGTACATACATTTGTCAGGATAAACAAAGAATTGTATAGGCAATTCATCCATTAGACCGGTTTCGTCTGGCAGTACGTGATGAGTTCCCAATAAGGACGAAACCGGTCTACTGGATGAATTGCCTTTTCTACACTATACAATTCTTAGTTTATCCTGACAAATGTATGTACTTAATGGGTCTGGTGTTTATATCAAGTTCGCAACCTTGATTATAATAACTGATATATCTACTTTGTATTATAAGCTACAAAATAGTACAGCAGTTAATTACAATTTTTCAAGTTATACTGTAAAAAATTAATTTTTCGAATGCGAGATTACTTTCTGTTTATTATGATTAAAAAATCAAAACAAAAATGACAATATATGTGGAATCGCCAGTTCATTCAAAACTAATTGACTAGCTATCTATTGGCTGTAGATGATAGTGCCGTTCCCACCAATAAGTAGTCTGTAAGCAGGAAACTTATTCGTTACTTGTATTAAGCCTTCTGTTCATGCGGACATGCATATCTTCCTGGTCATATATAAAACAATTTACTATTGTATACGCCATATATAAAGTGTAAATGATACGTTTAATTCTGAGGAAGGTGTGAAAGTATTATTCTCAGATGTTAAGAATTTTAAAGTAAAGACATCACCCTGTTTCAGTAATAGTCGTAGCAACAGTAGTAATGGTAATATTAGTTGTAGTAGTAGCAACAGTAGAAGTACTAATATTATTATTAACAGTAGTAGCAACATTATTTTAAGTAATAATATTAGTAGTGATAATAAATGTGATAGTGGTATAGGTAGTGATTTTAGCAATAGTATGAATTTTAGTAGCAGAAAAATAGAAACAGTAACAACAGTAATTGTTACTGTTATTATTAGTAGTAGAAAAAGAATTATTAAAGAAAGCAATATAAGTTTTAACCAAAGTACAATTAGTAGCAGTAGCAACATCACCAGCAGCAGTAAAGTAGTAGTATTAGTAATAAAATATTATTATTATTAATAGTAGTAGTAGAGGTAGTAGAACTGATGGTGGTAGAGGTAGTGATCTGGGTAATAATATTAAAAGTAGTAGTAGAATAGTAAACGCTGAAACAACATTAATTTTATTAATATCATTAGTAGTTGTAGAATAAAATCTAGTACAGCAAGCAATATTAGTATTTGTAATAGTACAAGTGGCAGCAGTAGAGGCAGTACGAACAGCACCAACAAGAGTAGTAATACAAATAAAGATAATAGTAGTAGTAGTGGTAGTAGAAGTGATAGTGATAGAGGGAGTAATCTTATTAATAGTTTTAGTGTAGAATAATAGAAGCTGCAAGAACAGTAAATGTGGTATTATCATTAGAAGTCATAGTAGAAGAACTAGTGCAGCAAGCAATATTAATACTTTAAAAAATTATAAAAGTAGCAGTAGAAGCAGCAGAACCAGCATCAGCAACAGAAGTAGTAGTAATAGTAGTATTAGTATTAGTTCTTGAAGAAATAGTTATAGTAGTGAATAAATTAATAATATTCGTAGTAGTAGTAGTAGTAGTAATAGAAGTAGTAGAAGTGGTGGTTGTGGTGGTAGCAGCAGCTTTAGTAGTAGCCGTAGTAGTAGTAGCAGCAGCAGCAGCAAAGTAGTATTACTTGAAGTAGTAGTTTTAGCAGTAGTAGTAATATTAATAATAATAATAATAATAATAATAATAGTAATAATAATAATAATAGTAGTAGTAGTAGTAGTAGTAGTAGTAGTAGTAGTAGTAGTAGTAGTAGTAGTAGTAGTAGTAGTAGTAGTAGTAGTAGTAGTAGTAGTAGTAGTAGTAGTAGTAGTAGTAGTAGTAGTAGTAGTAGTAGTAGTAGTAGTAGTAGTAGTAGTAGTAGTAGTAGTAGTAGTAGTAGTAGTAGTAGTAGAAGTAGTAGTAGTAGTAGTAAAAAGACACAAAAAACTACAAAATCATGAACACAATCAATAAATAATACATTATTACTACTATCGATATTATCATAAAAATCGTTCATGAATATGAATATTTTACCAGAAAAAAATTACACTCCAAAAATACTACATAAAATTGTTAAGCGATCAATAAACATGCTTTGCGTAGCATAATTAATTAAATTGTCTGAATTTGGCCAGCAGTTTATAGCATGAAAGAACTTTTTATTCTATCTGACTTACGAGCAGAATAATTGATAGTAAAAATAGAAACGTCTCGGTGTGGCCAATACTACATTATGACTCATTATCTATTCCAAATTTTGTTCGCGTTTTTCATTGAATTTATATGTGTATGCATTGATAAAGCTTTATCTAAACGATCATCATGATTAAAGTATCGAAACAGCCATCAAAACAAAAATTAGCGTAGGCGTATTTGCTTTCTAACGTTGGCATATGCAAATCAGTCATAATTTCTAAAAGGTGACTGACATAGACCAAAGTTAAGCCAAAAAGGAAGCAGCAAATACGGGCCGTTACAAATCTAAGTTAAATTTTAAATAAACAATAGCTAGTTTAACATCAATACAAATGGATAGAAAGGTTTTTAGTAGAATAAGTTTTCATTAAGTCGTTGAATGGAAGGTAATCAGTTGGTTAAACAAAGAATAAGAACACTGCCACAGCTCGTGAAGCCCGTGCCTCAAAGAATCTAAGTTTGAATGACAAACCAATGAAAGATGGCTGATGATATTCACCTGGATTGTAAAGTAAATATAGCCCAAATCTTCCATTGAATCAGAAAATGAACAAAATTTAGATAAAAAACTAATTAAATAAAACAATCATTTATAGCTCAGGTGGGTACAACAATTATTTAAATCGAGTTTGTAAAATTGAGATAAACAGCAATTCCACTGAATATAAGCATTCGTACAATATAGCGAAACTATCGTCATTCAAACGCAATGACCCAGTTGGAAGTTTTATGATCGTCATCAGAGCAGGGCGGCAAATTGTCTAACGAGAATCAAACCGCAGTGCATGTTTCAGGAATGGGAATTAGATATGCAGCTCTCACTCCTAGTAGTCTCGTATACCTAGTATTTGACTTTAAATATCAGCTGAACAACTTCTTTGAAGTTACGAAAATAACTTACTTGGAGGACAAATACGAATCCACAAATGAATTAAATTCGGACGTGACTTATTTTTACTTCATCAATTTAAAAATTAACGCCAAAATGTCTAAAAGTAGCTAATAAGCAATGTACCAAAATAATCAAAAAAACGGGTTTTAAAATTCCATACCATCCCTAATTAATAAACAGATGGTAAGCTTTTTACTTTAATCAGGTGTTGGAAACTTGATATAAACACCAATCCAATTATATATGCATTTGTCAGTATAAACTAAGTATTTTATAAGGTAGCAATAGCAATTCAATCAGTAGAAATGTTTCACATTTATTTGAAACTCTTTAAGTACTGTCCAGAATTTTGCTCTAACCTGGTGTGTTGTTTAATTGTGCCTCATGTGTTACCAATTAAGTTAACATTGAACGAGCTCTGTGGATGACTTGTGGAACTCGAAGTTGAAGCCTCAGCTCAACGCAATATATCTCACAAATAATAAATTTAAATACAATAATGAGCTATGCTAGTGAGGATTAATTATTTCAACAAAAAATGTTAAAAAAACATCAACTAATCGTAAAACAGGCAATCTCAGTTAGCACATGACAACACAGACGCACCCACTGAGATAAGCTAGATATTGGTTTTATATGTATGCATAAAGGAGGCGGTATTGCCCAAATTTTCCAGCATTCTCCAACCAACCATGCAGCCAGTTAAACAATCATAAAATGCAGTTATTAAATCAACATTGCGATCTTGCTGTAAAAATGTCCCATTATATACACTATAAACTAACCATTGTATAATATAAAAAAGAAATTCCTCCAGTGGACCAGCTTTGTCTTTATTGGGAATTCTTCACGTACTGTCCAGAATTTTGCCACAGACAGTGCTCGAACCTAAGCACGTCTGTTTCTGAGTCTTTCTATATAACCACTGAGCCACCCTGCCTTCATAGCTTGGTGAATCTAGTGTTCATTTACAGCCCGCGCATAACTGTCAATTAAGAATTAGGTTGCAGTGAAAATACCCCATCGTATTTTGGCAAAATGCTGTTTACACTGAAACATGTCTGAGTCATCTTATGGTTATAGTTAAGTTAATGATCTATGTCATAACAGATTTTAACAAGATGATAACTACACACGTGCAATGATATAAAAGTTGAGAGAAAGGAAATATTAAGAGCAATTTAGTTCATTTGCTTTTAAAATTATTATTCTGTTTAAAGAAGGGTTTACGATTAATCCCTTTAGCGTGAGTTAGACGAGTTCCTATGTAGGAACTATATCAATAAACATAGTTAATTGCCACGGTCAAAAATTTGCATTCTTAAGTCTAGGTACTCATCAGCCTTCAATTTAGAGCAGATCTCGCTAAGTTACAAGTAATAAAAAACTAAAATATCATTGTGGTTGTAGCCGTTAAGAGTTTGCTGTATATTATATACGGTGAGATGGCGATCAAGTTGGATTACTCAAGTATTAATATAAAATTGACTCTACTACTGCTTTAATACGCACACAAATATGAGAATTCACTGCCAAAATATCTAGCATCTCGTAATGAAATATACAGAGAGCTAGAAGTTAGTACCGGCTCCTGTTGATGAGGCGCTCCTAAACAGAAAGCGCAAACGTGCTTGAGATTATGCATTTTATCATGCTGAAATTGGCATATCATTCTGGACCCATTTGAATTATTTTTTGCTAAGTACGCAACACCAAAAAGATAATTAGTTTAAATGTCCTTTACACTAAGATTTCTTAAATTTTTAATCCTACAGTCAACGACTATTTTAATTTAGTTGGCTAGATTGGCCAATTACCAGGTAATCGCCATATAAAAAAATGTTAAATTGATTAAACATATACATATAAAAGTTTGAATGTCATAGTAAACGACTATTTTAATTTAATTGGCTAGGTTGGTCAATAACATGGTAATCGACATATACGAAAATGCTACTGATGAAACATATACATATAACAGTTGCTCAAAAGCCTTCGAATTGAAAAATTATAATGATGAATGGTTAAGCAAGTAAGTTTAAACAGTTGTATATTGATTTGAATTAATTTTTGATGCACAGGCAATATTGAATAAGAAAGAAAAACAAAAATCTCTACTCTGTGTGTCTATTTTTATGCTGTTTGTGCCAAATAAATAATTTATAAACCACAAATTAATATCCCGCTCAGTCGCCATTAAGTAACGATATTCAAACTGAACTTTCACCATAATTTCGCACCAGAGTTTATTGATAAATTCCCCAATATAGGCAAAATTCGTGCAGAATTAAATGAAATTATACAATTTATATTCCAGGCAAAGTTTATGTAACAATCTTGCATCTACATATTTCAGAGGAATTACCAATTTATCTCGTTAAGCCTAGAGATCCTACTTAAGATCAAACAATAATGTGGAGACTAAAGCCGTGGCTGTCTTGCTAGTTTGCACTAATTAGTGATTAAGGCGATGATTCATCGGAACCAAGATAAGAAAAACGTGTCTTAAAAGAAACAAACATTTACCTGTCATATAAATATCCTCGCTGTAAAAAAAATTTTACCTGCCATTCAGGTCGATCTTAATAGGTTGCAATATTTGGTAATATAGATATTCTTCGTTTCGAAAAACATATACACATATATACATACATACAAAAAAACATACATACATACATACATACTTAGATATATATATATATATATATATATATATATATATATATATATATATATATAAAAGTGGGGTGGCTCAGATTTCAAAGCAAGATCTGCCCAGGTTCAGACCCTGTCTGCAACAAATTCTGGCCAGTACGTGATGGGTTCCCAATAAGGACGAAACCGATCTACTGGTTGAATTTCCTTTTCTACACTATAAAATAGTTAGCATATAATAACAAATTTACGTACATAATGGGTCAGATTGTTTATATCAAGATCGCAAACTTGATTAAAAGTAATTGTTTCCACCGCCCCAAACAACCAATGTTAGTTTAAACTTGGTCATCTACAGTTCACACATAATAACACATTTCATGGTTATGTGGCAGGTAAGAATCGGTATATGGTGACGGCGTACTACCTTGAGATAGTTAATTTTGAATAGTCTCAAACTAAAGTAATGGCAAGAAACCGAATAAAAAAGAGAAGAATTAGGAATAACCCTACGAAAGCGAACAAACGGGCACATTTCTGAAAATTGACAGTATAAATTTATTCTTTTATTATTTATGCTTAAATATTGTTAATTAATCTGATTATGAAACAAATATTGCCCCAACAGTTAACTAATTATGCAAAATGCCATGAGAAAAGAAGAGTCCTTTAAAGTAGTATAACATATGAAGGAACACTAGTGAATTTTATAAAAATGAATTACCATAAAAAATTCTATTACAAAAGTCAAACTGTGTAGATGATAGCAGACATATACAAATTGTGTAACTAAAGATCAATGCAACAACTCTTACTCCATCTAGCAACACACAAACTAGACGAATTTGTGCAACGTGCGTTTTGCGAAAGGTTAAATTTTTTAGCCTTTTTGCACCAAATCCCGATGGTCGTCCTAATATTTTCTTATACATATCAATACCATTTTAATTTTCCTCTGTAACAGTTTCTTTAAACATGACATTTAAAAATGTACTGCCACGCGTCTCTCATAAATGTTTGCAAAAATCTAGATTTGGGAATGAAGAGAGGACGATTTACTAAATAATTAGGTTGACGCAAACTTATTCTAAAATAAGGCAGGATTTTTCTTAGGTATCACCAGAGCCCTTCGAAAAAACATACAACATAAATGAAGAGAAGTAGAACGCTTATGTCCTTTACACTAAGATTTCTTACACGACTATTTTAATTTAGTTGGCTAGATTGGTCAATTACCAGGTAATCAACGTATACAAAAATGTTAAATTGATTAAGCATATACTCCCAGCCAGTTTGGATACCACAATCAACGACTATTTTAATTTAATTGGTTAGGTTGGTCAATTACCTGGTAATTGACATATATATATATATATATATATAGTATCAGAATAAAGTAAAGATAGCCTATACTGCAAATGAAATTCATCAAGTAGACTAGTTTTTTTATTATTGTGCACAGGCCAAGGAATGTTCATAAGTTCCGCTGCCACGGCTCGAATCAGACCGAATACAATTTAACAATCATTGATTGCGCGGGTGGTGATAACAATTGCTTATCTCACAGTATCTAGCCAGTCGCACAATATAGAAAAACTACCATCAGTCACACGTACTGATGCGTTTCGACCTTTCATGATCATCATCAGAGTACGACGAAAAGATGATTAGTGAAGATCAAACCGCTGCATATATAAGGAAAACAAAATTAGAAATGCGGCTCTCATCTCTAGTAGTCTTGCATACATTGTACTTGACAGGAAATATCGGCTGAACATTTTTTATACAATGAAAATTTTCAACATGTTTAGTGTCATTATATGTGACTAATGATAATTTGTTTGTTTTGAGCAGCTAGTTAGAAAAATTTGGATTGATGAATGCGTCAAGCTCGCAAACTTGATTTAAAGAATCGCATTCGCTAACATCTTGTAAATCATCAACTACGCCAAGAAAGCAGCGATATTCATGCAACATTCAGTTATTTATCAAATTATGCTTTCGTGGTAAGTCGTATTTGACATCGTCTTCGACCTAAATAACAAACGCGAAATTCTAGGCATCTCATTTGAGAACAGCCACTAGATAACTGGGGAAGTTACATTGAATAAAGTACAAAGTCAGAGTTTTCTTATTTACATGGTTTCAACATAGGAGAACATTGTATTATATAGTGAATGTTATTCATCAAGTGGTCCGGTGTCGTACTGATTGGGCATTAGTCAACTACCTATCGGATTGGTTGAGGACCCGGTGCGACTCATAAAGCATTTCCTTTAGTTTGACAATGTGTCCACTACAACGTATCCGCGCATTACATATCAATTTCAGTTTGATACCACGTTATTTTTTGTCATTTTCTACATGTGGCCAATTAGTTTCGTCTTTGTTTTCTGAGGAAAGTTTCAACTAGCCATTACCGATCTTGCATTATAGAACGGACATCATTACACCTTGCATAGAAATAATGGATAACAAAATAATGACAGGATTTCATTATTTTTGGTGACAATATAAAGTAATCACTCGAAATTCAAAAATTATCTTTTATATGCCAAGGTTAGTTTAAACTGACAACAAATTCATTGGAAAATTTTTCAACTATACTTTAAATCCATATAGAAATTATAAAAAGGTACGATTGCAGGATCTGGTTATATGTCTGTTTTCGTTATAAGCTTAACATTGAAAAATAAAAAAATTACCTCACCTACTCAATCGGATTTGTTCTTATCCGGCTCTTAGCATTAACATCCAGAAATGCAACAACCATTATATGGAGCCTAAAGTACTTGGTTCAGAATAAAGCAAGTTCTCTCCTACATCACCGAAGCCACGCATTGTCTGCCATTCTGAATTTGCTAGCGACTTTTCAATATATATAGGATTAACCTTAAGGAGATTCCTCGACTTCAATTTCAAAATAACCATATTTGATCTGATAGAAACCATGCAAACTTTAGTAAATTAAATCGAGCCGCACTGGGAATTTTAAGAACGCATATACATAATATAAATATAAACTAAACGTTGCATAGAGAGAAAATGCATTTCAACTACCAGTTACAGGTTTTTTACTTATTGGGCACAGCGTCAGTTTCACAGACGATAAGATTCGTTAAACGAATGCTTTAAGGTTATGATCCCGGCCGAGGCTATTTTGGATATATTAGTAAATGCCCAATAAAGACGAAATAGCGTAGAGAATATACATGTAAGCATGCATTTATATGTATGTATGTAATATTAAACAGATGAATGTTTTCATTTATGCATTCATTAACGTATATGTGCATTTGTATGCATGTATGTTTTTAATGTATATATATATATATATATATATATGCATGTATATAAATATATATGCATGCATGTATGTATGTATATATCTGTGTAGCAGTTTATTTATATATGTATGCATGCTTGTATATGCTTGCATGGATGTACGTTAGTAGGTAGGCAGAACGTATCTATGTATATATAGATTTATATAATGATGTATGTACATTTGTAAATATGTATTATGTATGCATTCTTCCATGCATGAATGTATGTATTTATGTATCGGCCCGTATCTATAGAAATTTTCGGCCTGATGGCTAGCTTGCACTAGCTGGTCAGCCTAGTACAGGTAGCATGAAAATTTCCGGGTTTAGTCGTATATATACATCATCCCGTTTCATTTGAAGTCTCGAGTTTTGGTTTATCTATGCAGTAATAATTAGTTTTAATTGTGTTGTGACGGCACGAGAGCAAGTGTGCCAGACACGAGCAGGCTTTGTCTGCCTAAGAAAACTCTGGCCACTGGCACCTGGACAGATAGTGCTCATCAGTCTTGGTTGGCAAACTATCTAACATAAGGAAAACTCTAAATAAAAATCATTCCCACTATGTATGGGCAAACTGGTGTTTTTCAATATCCCACATATAACCATGAATAACACTAGTAATAACAAATCTATCAAGCATTGGCTGCGCGTAGGACAAAAACGCTCAAATTATCTGCTGGGCCGCGCAGGATGGATAAGCGCAATCAAGCTACTTTGGACAGCTCTGATTCTACATTTTTCACTTCTCAATTAAGCAATGGTACCCTGTTAAATGCCACGCGTATGGTGGTTGTTGATCACATCATTGAGCCCAGTTTTGGATTGCTAATTATTGTAAATAGTTCAATTAAATTTCGATTGATTAAACCAAGGTTTCCCTCTTCATTAAAGGTCGTGTCTACAATGAATATTGCGTGTAATTTTGTTTTGCGCCTGTGAGTTGATGATTTAAAACGACTATGGCCATTCGACCTCCACTGTCTGAGAAGCATAGCACTTGCAAATTACCAACAACGACCAACGGAAACTGGCGTCCGCATAAGTATTATAGGATCGGCCAACAATTTCTTCTTGTTAAATAAACAAATAAGGCTCGAACAACTGCGTTAGCTTGTTACGTTATACACCAACAGAGCATTATTCTCTTACCCAACACCAAATTGGCATAAGAAGCAAGGTGGACAGATTTTGACATCGCAGAAACAGATAAAGTCACACCCATTCAAATTCAATAGTATAGAACCCGCTCGTCTGCCAGGATGTGGTCCGCGTGCGCATCACAGTTCGTGGTTAGAAACCATGCGCGATATGGCATTGAGTCGAGCTCAGTGGCGATCTTCTTGCAGATTTCTTGTAGTATCATCTTCGTAACGTGTTTTCCTTACTTGAGCAGAGTTAGCTGCTATGTTTGGTTGCGCTTTTGATGCGATTCAGTGAAAATCAGAAGGAAACTGTATGAACGGTGTTTCATTTCTTTAAAGCTTTCTTGGCCATAATTGTGTTGTGCTGAAGTTTAGTTTGCCTAATTCATGTGTGTTATCTAGTTATACATAGGCATATTATCTATACCCTCCTCCTTATAAAGCATTCCAGTTTAAGAAGTTTTTGCCTAAATAATTATTTTAATTATTATTACTTCAACTTTTTTGGTTTTTATCCTATTTTGTTTACTCATTCATTTTTCTTCTCACTGTTGTACGGAAAGAAGTATCAGTCAATAGCGCATTTTATATTGATGTCAGTGATTATTATGTATGCATGCATATATGGATTTGTACCATATGTTTGTGGGTGTATGTGAAACGCGAAATTTGATATACACTAACTATAATCATGAACCAAGTTAAAAAATACAAATACATCAGTTTAAATCGGCCTAATAATTAGCGAGTCCTCAACATTTCTGCGTTATTTTGATTTATGTGGCAAATTTAGAATACCTATGGAAGGGGTAAACTAAGTTACCGGTTTAAATTAAGGAAGTAGGTAAACGCAAATATTTGACAAATGACGAAGAATGCCGACGAATGTATGCACATAACGGGACAGGTGTTTATATCAAGATCTAAAACTTGATTTAAATAATCGTTATCTTCGTCCGCGTAAACAATGCTCATTTAAGGAATTTACTACTCGTAAAACAGCAGCCGTTTTTGGCAGTTTTCCGTCTGCGTTTAGCTTCTGACATTTAGTTTTTTGCCTAATAGCGTTGACTGATGAAGGCTTATAGATTTGTAGGAGCACCATTCACTGCAACTAATGTCGAATTATTTAGTGTTTTCTCGGAGACACATTATTTCTAAGGTGATGATGATACCGTTGGTAATTATGTCATTAATGGACTTGAGCCTGATTTTAGTCCTGATTCTGACGAACATTGTGATGACTCTTTAATTACTGCCCTCATTTAATTTCTACTAATCTTGCGCCAGTCAAACTGGATATCATGTAAAGTACATTTCTGTACGAAGATACTTGGCCCTTATCAATTTATAGCAAGTGACTCATATATTTTCATGACTTTCCATTTTTGTCTTGTGGAGTATATTTAAAAAATGGATTGAGGTCTGTAAGAATTATTGGATTTGCCACAGCCGATGTCCCCATTAATACTAGATACTTGCTTGTGGGTTTTTGGGGCAAGTGTAATTGATACGGCTGATCATCTGTTTTTTCCTACTGATGCAACAGCTTTCACAGATACATTCATACTTGTACATGATCAGTGATTGGAATGACAGTGGAAATTGATCATTGGTGCCTGCTTTCATGACATACTGTGTATGAAAAATGAAATTTAATATTTCTTTGTGAAAACTCGTTTTTGCTACTCAATTTAGTCTTATTCTTATACTTGGTTGCGACATTTCTCCTTGATATAGCAAATTGAGACAAATCTTCTAATTTACTCCGTCCTATGAAGTAAGTTTTCTGATTTTTATTTTTACACCAATAAACCGTTCGAGGAACCCATTCCTGTGTACTACTTTTTTCCAATTTAGAGAAGGCTGCTTTCATTTTATATTCAAAACAGATCCTCCTTATATGGTTGACCAGGTTGCATACCATGCTCCGTTTGAATGACATAGATATACAACTTTTAATAAGAATATGTTGGCCTGTGTAAGTTTAGTTCTTGCGTAGGTTCGAGTAGAAGCTCGTCTTTTCTCAAACCAGCCGCACACCCGGATAAAACAACAATCATTGTACTCTTCCTTCATCGCGCAATTTATATTGCTATTTACTCAGTTTGATTCTTCCAGAACTCTTGCCCAATTAGTTGTGTTAGGCAGAACGAGAGGCAGATTATATTCATACCTTGAGTATAGCCAAAAGTTTACTATTATTGAGTCTATTAGTTTCAAGGTGGTGCTTATAAAATTCAACTAGTATTGATGCTATGCAACTTCCCAAAGCCCCAGCATTCTTTTGACACAATTACTGTCATTCAAAGTAAAGCTAGTCATTCCGTGTACATATCAGAATAAGTTATCTCAGGTCACCAATGTCAGTAGGAGAGGTGTGGCATATATTCCTCACATGCTCGCACACAATTAATGCAGTTTCTTCTAACGGGAAGTTAGTAAAGAATTATTATACATCAAGGGAAGCCATTATTATCATTGGTTTTATCGGTAGGTTGCATAACTATTTCGATGAGTTCACTGTGCTGTGTTCATTATTGACAAAAATCGCCGCATTGTTGAGACTCCAGTATATAATAAATCTTTACGAGTTATTGGTTAACAGTATAGACTTGCTGTAGATATTCCACCTGGTTTGGCCATTCGAATTTCGTGGAAAATATGTACTCGGGAGTCGGTGTCAACAATAGTCTTCTTGACGTGCTTCTTTTCTTCTAAAGCTGGCTTTGAGTATTTTTTTTAATTTCGACTTGGCAGAGATTATATCCTTTATTGCTGCGTTCTAATCAGCACTTTTTAAAGGAACGATACCGGAAAATTTAAGGGATTTCACTAATTTTACCACCAATGTGTACCTTGTGTGAGCGGCTGATTTCATTTAAAATTCTGCCTATCTGCTTTCAGGTCTTATTTGTTCCACAGATCCTCATATTGTTAATTCTTGATATATGTTTTCGTTCGAGGCCCGAATACTGATAACATCTCGTTCAGTTTGACGTTTTGATGCCGGAAACCGTTTCACTAAGAGAAATTGCTTATTATGAGGGGTTGTGAACTTGATATCTGTGAATTTTAAAGGTTAGGTATATATATATATATATATATATATATATATATATATATATATATATATAAAAGTTTCTTATTATTTTTCCGTGTAGTTCATTTATTGTTCCATAAGTCATAAATTCTATTTGCGTACAGGGCTTCTGAATACTTGAAACGGAGTTTCTGCAGTTTACAACTGAATTGAAGGACACTTATCTCGAAATCATCCAATTCTGTTTCCTCGCAATCAATTGGGTTTAATACCAATCCTTTTAATCCAAACTGATCGGCCTATACTTATTTCTTCTGAAAAGCTGGAGAAACAACATCGAAAATTCATTTATGTCTAAGCACGATTTAAAAAAAGGAATTTCTTTTAAGCATTTCAAACTAGCATAACGAATTGAGATATAGAAGTTAAATTCTTGACGCTTGATTCTTATACCAGTAAAAATATTCATTTTCGATCCGTTTGCATATATAAATTTTTATAGATGAAAGATCGGAACGAGAAAATGCCTTATTTAAGTCTATAAATCATTTAGTCTATATTTATTCTGCGAAACCGTGTTATTGTCTTCATTTACTCATCGATAAAGTTTAAAGAGTCGAAATTTGTATAATAATCCTGGATGTGTGTTTTAAAATATAAATACGAATCATTATATATATATATATATATATATATATATATATATATATATATATAAACAACAATATGCATATACTAATCAGCCCAAACTAGAAGTAGAAGTAAAACCGATTCAGATTAGTTGCCACTCATATAATTAAATGAAAACCCAGGATATATAAAAATAAAAATTGTAAAGTTAAGTTTTGGTAGTCTCGAAATAAATGGTCATTATCCACTTTGTTATTAATGTTTTTTGTCTTCCTAATAAGAAAATTACTGTGTAATACATATAACTAGTTTCCAACAAAATACTGCCATAAAGCATCAATTATATATATATATATATATATATATATATATATATATATATATATATATATATATTCAATTTTCTATACCTGAATATCATCTTAACGTTCCCCAACAGAATCTCCAAAACTGGAATCGGTAATTCATTCATTATTCTCTATACATTCAATTTTCAATTAAAAATTACGTTAATTTTTAAACAGTAAAGAGTTACATGTTCCGTCTACTCTTTGCAAGAGAAAAGACTGATTAATACAGCCCTTATTAGATGCCTCGATATTGATAATTTGAAAAAAAACATTCGTAAATATACATGGACAGATAAATACGCCGCTTACTGCAGTACATACCAATTTCGCAAGAAACCTAAAGCTTAATTTAGCTAAAACTAATGAGCAAATCTGTTCAAACGAATTTCGAGAACTTAAATGAGGAGTAGTGGTGGTAATGGCCATACTCGTGAGTTTACCACAAAGCTAGCGCATCGTACGTATTAACTATCAGAAGAAGCTAAATATCAGTGAAACCCCCGCTATCGGACACAAGAACGAAGTTATTTACAATAAATCACATAATGAATGACCATGCAATTTATCTATTCTGTAAAAGTGAAGAGTTCCATAGTGTTTACATATATATATATATATATATATATATATATATATATATATATGCGTTACCAACTCAAAGTGTGACAACCGTAGAAATCAAGAGCGTCTATGAAAAAGATAGCTCGCGAACAGAATAACGCTTCTGTTGTACAAATACCAAAAAATTCAAATCCAGCCGGGTGGATTTCATTGTGTTTTAACGTAATAAATTGCACTAAATAAAATTTAGAAACAAACAGATGTGACGTTATCACTACACTGCTTACAAACAAAAATTAATGTTTAACGAATCAAATATACTAAGATAAATTACATTTGTGTGTGTGTGGACATGCATAAAGTATCATTGTTGTATGAGCATTATTCTGTATCTTAACTTCGAGTTTATTATTGCTTTGACGCAAATGTAAAATAACCTAACGAAATTTCTCCATTGACTGACTGATTCGACAAATAGCACTTTTCCCAAGAGCAAGAGAAGATTCTAGAAATTGAGTAACACGTAGACCAATACAAGCAGATGCAAGCTGACCGTTTTTATGTGTGTTTGCTTATCAACATTTAAAAAAGGTCATCGTCGTAAGTCGCCTTTCCGAGGCTTGTCCTGGTGCCTATGCATTTGAGCCCAGCGGAATAGACAGACACATCAGGCAATGACCAACCGACAATACGAAGCTTCAGTTTAGCGCTGTCTTGTTTGCCAATTTACGAGTTTGAGCTGATACCGACCCTCAATTAGCATTGCATAAATCGCAATTCAACATGGGAGTTTCCATTTAAGTCTCATTATCCTATATGTTTATCTTATTAAACTGAAAAATAGCTAAATTATTTAGTAAATGAAAATTTCATCTAAATAGGTAATTTTAAACATAATTGTGCTGTCATGATTTTCAATATAAATGCAAACGAAATTTAAAAAAAGTACCCATTAGTCGCTCGTTACTATTTATAGCCACGTTACGAACGTGCTCACCTGCCAAAAATAAATAACCAATTGTTGGCATGCAAATATTAATCCCACACAAATTGTTGGCAAAATCTATATTCAAATGGATGAACTACTGTTTTCCCTAGGCAAAATAAATGTTTTAACCGAAGTGACATGCGAAGTTCAGCATGTTAGCTACACTAACAAACGACCTTAAAATTTCCTCTGTAAAGAATTTATTTGACTTATGCTTCCTTACGTTGCTCATTGTGTTTAACTTTCAAATTTAGGTGAACAGACCGCGTGTGAATTTTGGAAGAACCATAAAAACACTGCCAGATTCATTTCTAACTGGAAATTACGTTCACCAATTTTCCTAAAGCACATCAAATTGGGGCGTACACACATTTGTGAACTGAAATGACCTACAGGTACAGAGTAATGTTATATATATATATATATATATATATATATATATATATATATATATATATATATATATATAATTTTCGTACAGAAAATGTGCCATTAAGCGAAAGCGCATCCCGTCTCTAAATAGAGCGCTTTGGAAAATGGGCGTGTGCCAGTTCCGTTGTCCGGTTGCTTATTTATTTGTTTTTCATTCACATACATAAACATGCATGGAGCCTAACAGCAAGACAAAAGCAGAAATTTGCGCCTGAAAAATGTCGAAATACCAGGCAGAAAATAAACCAAAGCGAAGAAGAACATCCAGGATTCATAAAGATCTGACAAAGCGTATATATAAACACCTGACCCCTTAATTACTTTCATTTTGTCAGTATTAACTACGAATTATATAGTGTAGAAAAACCAAACCATCCAGTCGACTGGTTTCGTCCTTATTGGGAACTCATCATGTACTGGTCAGAATTTGCCGCGGACAGAGCTCGAACTTGGGCACGTCTGCTTCGGAATCTGGTGCTCTAACCACTGAGCCACCCTGCCGCAAATTCTGGCCAGTACATGATGAGTTCCCAATAAGGACGAAACCGGTCTACTGGATGAATTGCCTTTTCTACACTATACAATTGTTTGTTTATACTGACAAAATGTAAGTACTTAATGGGTCAGATGTTTAAATCAAGTTCGCAACCTTGATTATAATAAATGTTATCACCGCCCGCGCAATCAATTTTCATTTAAAGCGTATATAAACATAAATAAATCTATCAAGATAAAAAAAGTCCAACAAAAGATAGACAATCAGCGCGTTATCCTTAAAATAATTGTGTCAACAAGCAAAGAACAAAAACATTAAGAAAAAAGCAAAGAAAGTGAAAAAAGAAAAACAAAGAGAGAAAGATTAATTCAAAAATGGCATCATAGCGATTAAGATTACCAAGTTTAAATTTTAAAGCTAGACCCAATTTAAACAAGGCTAATGACACGTTCAGAACGTGTGGAGGAGGAGATGATATGTGTAAAATAGTTGGCTTGTCAATTTAAACTGATTAGCGCAATAGCTGTGTAAAGTACTCGAATTTTGGCTTTAAAGAAAATCAATTACAATACTATGGTTGCACAATTCAGATCATTCGTCAATAAAGGCCCGGACTACCGGTCCCGAAATTATGAAATCTTTTCAACTATATAGATAATATGAACAGTGTTCTTTCTGGCGAAGTGAACCAGCGGCCCTGTTACAAGAAGGCTATTAAAACTTCTACTTTTGACGACATGGAAGATACTTCCAGTCGTATGCGTCAACGCAAATCACCATAAATCCTTGACTCACATTCTGAACTGTTCAAACTCCAAACAATAGAGGTAGAACAAAACTTAAATGAGCTTATTGTCGCGGTTTGGAGCGAAGAATCCGTCCCGACTGAATCGAACAATGTCGTTCAGATGAACATGCACCACCTTCAGCTAAATGACGCACTGTGAATTTTCTCTATGCCGCATGAAAGTTGATCACAGACATTAATCTCAAAGAATTCATGAAGAATGAGAGAACTCAACCTTGTCTGTTAAATCAGGATAGCAACCAGAAGTTGGATTCATGGACCAAGTGAATGAACTCCGGCACATTTAAGGTTTGTGCCACCGATCAAGCATTAGACTTAATTGTTTCCATTTATCAGTTTTCAGTCAATATTGTTTACTTTATCTCTTTTAAGTATAGTGCACTACTGTCATTTATGGCTTTTGCATTATATATATATATATATATATATATATATATATATATTCTTATAATTAGGAAAACAACACAAATAACAAAGTGGATAAAGGCCATTTATTTCGTGAATACTAAACATCTCTTATACAATCATACATATTTATACATTTTGGGTTGTCAATTGGTTATGTTATTGGTGACAAATCTGACTCGTTATTACTGCTGTTTCTGGTTTTGACTAGTAGGTGAGTGTGTATGCGTTTGTGTTTGTGTTGTGTATGTGTGTTTGCATGTAAAGGTCATTCTCGCAGTATTGCGAAGTGATGTCTGAGATCTTGTCATGATTGTTTTGATAACTTGAGAGTTAGCCCTTTGTGCAAATTGTTCACTGTTATCTATACAAGTGCTATTTTTCCCAGTATAGTTAATCGTTTCACCCCGCTGCGCAAGGGTGCAAACTACATATTTCAACGACAGCAGTAATAACGAGTCAGATTTGTCACCAATAACATAACCAATTGACAACCCAAAATGTATAAATATGTATGATTGTATAAGAGATGTTTAGTATTCACGAAATAAATGGCCTTTATCCACTTTGTTATTTGTGTTGTTTTCCTAATTATAAGAATACTGTGTTAATTAAAAACGGCATGGACATCATAAAGAGATATATATATATATATATATATATATATATATATATATATATATATATATATATATATCCTTTATAATGTTTATTGCCTTCGAATATTTGAAAGTATATTTTTTATTAGGCAGAGAAACCACATTTAAAAACAAAGTGAAAGATGGACTTTTTATTTAAATGTGTTTTCTTTTCCTAATGAGAAATATACTGTGTGAAAAATATATGTAGCAAATAAAAGCATAATCACTGCTAACTAAACATTAAATAAGACAGCAAATATATTTCATCAAGAATCTTATTATGCCTTAATTGGACTCTCATCAATTCTTACCAAAATTGTGTGGCCGGGATTCGAACCAAGGCACGTTTAATTTGGTCTTCGAACCTATGCACTACACCAACAATGACATGCAATAAATGGACTTTTCAGTTATATACTAACTTACGTTTTTTGACCATTCTTTTCATCAGGTAGTTTTTGACTGAAAAAATACATGTACTGCGTGAAGTCGGTCGTATGACCGTGTAGTGAACAATCATTGGCTCGAATCAATATTTGAACGAACGTGACGAGTGCTTAATAAGGACAAAATCGTTCTGTTTAATGAAATGCATTTGCCGTATTAGGCTCATTTAAGTTAGTATTGGCACCAATATATATATATATATATATATGTGTGTGTGTGTGTTAAATATTGCTTGACACATTGCATATTGGCTACATATTCTTAAATGCAGTTATATATCAGGCATTGCTTACCTGATAGCAAATCAGTTGAAATGAGACCGAAAGGATATGCCATTGTCAACACTACAAATATGTAAAATTTCATGTAAAAATGGGTTCTTTGCTTACTGCCGATTCATCAGTAGAAGTCGGCCCTACGCTCCAAACTCACTATATAATTGGTCAAGAACTCATAGACAGTTCTACGGTGAAATCTCATGTGTTTTGAAGCAGTAGTATAGTCGAATTTTAAAACAACTTTAGCGGTGTTATTTCAAATCCAACTCAGAGTAATTAATAATTACTAAATCTACAAAGGGTTCAAACATCATGAGAAATATCACCAAAATTGCGAAAAACAACTAATTTGAACGCCGGCTCTTGAATAAATATATAAAAGTGCTGGCTTCTACTGAGGACTGACCAGTAAGAACGAAGTGAATGTGCATGCTGACATTGGAAATTATCTGTTTTATTTAAACTGCCTTGTTAATATACATGGAAGATCTAATACGTAATTACATTAGATGATATTTGCAATTATGATTAGAAGACAAGTTATATAGTAGTCTTAGCTCCTTTTGATGAGCAATTATCACAAAAGTAACGCGTCTATGGCCATACAGCGTATGTTAACTCCAGATGCAAAACATACTGGTTCTAGTAAAACTTACATATCTGTTATAAGCACAAAAAATTAACTGAATGAAGACATTTCAGTTGAAAAATTAGGTCTTCGTTACTGCCAAAATAAATACGGCCTAAGAGTGATTTGTGAAATGCTGACAGATTATAATAATTTATAAGCTCAAATGAGACTAAAACCAATCCCACAATCTATTGCTATGCAAGAATTCTTTCTTTTCCCGATGATAAATCGACAAGATAAGAATGAACTACTCGACACGGAAAAATTATTAAGAATAGTTTGATAATTTTAAATCACCAGCTAATTTACGCAACTATTTCGCTCTTATTTTCACAGACCACGTTGTGTCTATAACGACTTCTAAATTTAAATACTTTTTTAACTAAAAAATCCTTAGTCACGCGAGTGGATGTTAATAACAACTACTTTGTTTTATCAGATACAAGAGCAGTTTCTTTATTTTATTCTTCTCAAATATTTCTACAAATGAAAATCTCCTTATATATATATATATTATATATTTCAATTAGCAGGAAAAACACATTAAAAAAAAGTGGCTAATATATATATATATATATATATATATATATATATATATATATTGAAAAGACAAACAAAATGGAAAATGTAAACTGAGAGAGTGCGAAAAATGGAACAATTAATCAATTGCGTGCATATTACAGTTAAATACTGTTTGTTGCGAAGAGATAATATATATACAAGTATGTATTAGGTGTTGCGAACCTAGTAACAAATTAGTTCAGTTGTGACCAGAAGGATAAACCAAAGGCAGCATGAACGGAAAGTATAATCTCATGCACATTCGTTTCGTGCTTACTGGCGACTCATCAGTAGGAGCCGGTATTACGCCCTTTAACCACTATATATTTGGTAGAAGAATGTGGAATAATAGGACGGTACAATCTCCTAGACGAATGTGTAAACCTGTAATAGTGAAACTAACATAATCTGAAGTCAACGACAATGCAACTTCAATGCTAACTCACACTATATAATATATATACCGAGGCTGTAAAGGATACTAACACTATGGCTATTGTGTTAATAACCGATACCAACATTATTGTACCGAAAAGGTACATGGTACTAACACTATTGCGTGCATCACCTCCAGTTCAAGCTCAATGACTGAACATAAATTTTCTGCTTGCATAAAATGGCTGCAGTTTTTTCAATAAAGCTTTCTATATGGCTAACTCATTTTTGTTACTGAAATTATTAATTATCTTAAAAGCTACTTATGAAGGAACTGTCTGAGGATTTAACGTTATGATACGCAATTTATTTAAAACAAACTTCCATCTTCGAGATAAACATAAATTTCAATTTGAACCAGTCGCACAACAAGGCAAAACTACCATCAATAGCATTCACTAACGGGTTCTGATAATCCAAGACAATCCTTAAAACGGAAGGTAAAACTGAATAACCAGTATAAAACTAAAATTTAAACAGAGTATATTGCAAATTGTAAATGTGTCTCCCACCTCTAGTGGTCTCACATACCTTGCATTTGACAGAAATGTCGACTGCAGGATTTCTATGCAGCCTCGAACATAAATTTGTGTATCATTCGCGTCACGTATATAAGTTATTAAAGACAACAATCTTTGATTACAGGGCTGATGACGTTAATTTAAAAAAATAAAGTATGGGAACTTGTGATAGATAAAAATTCAAAATATTTAACTAGTCGCACAACTGCACATACAAACTAAGTGAAGCAACGTAGGGGACATACCTTGTTTTGGAATTCGCTTTACGACAGGTACTGACAAAAACTTGCTATTTGGGTGATTAGTCGACTGTAAACGCCTTTCATTTGTCTTCTGCTCTACAGTATCAATAATTCCATTCAGTATATTCAATTCATCCTCTGAGGTCACTGCATCAAAAGTGCGCACTTCATCGGACACCAAACCGGTATAAAATGCATTTGACTCGGTTGACGTTTCGCCAGATGAGTAAAACTGTTTTGATGACAGTTGCAATCGTCTTGAAAAGGGGACATACCCAGTGGTGTTGTGGCGAACTGTCTTCATTCTGTTTATATCAGTTCGTCTTTCTGAACTAATGAATGACTGATGTCGTGGCCCACCTACTGCTAAACCTTGAAGAACAGAATTTGTTGCTTTACTAGGCGAATTAACCTGACACAATTCACTATTGTTTGAGGTCGAGCATGAGATGTCAGGCTGGATGATGCTAACCGAACTGCAATGTGCCTCATCAGAACTAACGTTCCGATAATGGTTGTGATGCTGAGGACAAAAATGTGGTCGGATTCGATGACGTTTTCGTGCTGGCAAATTGAAAATACGCCTAACGTTATTGTGCGCATGTGAAATCGATCCAGCATGAGTATGCTGAAAATATTATACAAAAAGAAGTACATTTGTTTCAAAATATAATAGTGGATAATGATTTCATCCAATAAAAAGTAAAATTCATTCAAAATCAAAACAGTCTTGCTCATAGTATCATAATCACGAGCAAAGGTAAAAAGAAATTCTGTCTGATAAAAGAAGTAATTCGCTCTTGATTTTTGAAATGTGCATAAAACTATAATGGTACGATTTTATAGTGCATGCATAAGTATTTTAAGCAATGCATAATATAGTAAGTGCAATGCATCAAGAAGTCCGAATTCATCCTCATTGGACAATCATAAAGATTTAACAAGAATAATAGTCAAGATTCTAAGTAGGTGGCATCTGGTTATGAGTCTCACAATTCCTTTTTCATATAATAAATGATTGGGAATGGTTGGTTGAAACATAATGTCGAAAGACTTATTAAATAGAATCTGTTAAAGAAAAAGAATGACAAAAACCTGAATTCTTATAAAACTGAAACTTTCAAGCAAGACACTTAACTTAATGCAATCTGGATCAAACCTAGACGGGGCAAATCTGAAAAATAATTTATGAGTGCCAAATAAAGGCGAGAAAGTTCAGATGAATAATTTTGCTTGCTATCTTATGCAATGATTGGTTTATAACGATTATATATATATATATATATATATATATATATATATATATATATATATCGTTACATAGTTTCACCTTTTTTTAAATATGAAAATATGTTTTCATATATATATATATATATATATATATATATATATATATATATATATATATATATATATATATATATATATATATATATATATATCTTATAATTAGGAAAACACGAATTTGTTATTTGTGTTTTCCTTAATTAGAAGAATACTGTGTTAAATTAAAACGACATGGACATCATATATATATATATATATATATATATATATATATATATATATATATGTGTGTGTGTGGGCGTGTGTGCGTGTGCGGAATTGAAGTATAATCACAGAATTTCCATTATGTATATGTTATCAGCATGAACTAAACATCGCAGCAAGTAGCAAAGCTAAATCATCGGGAACTTGTCAAGTACTGACCAATTTTCTCTTCAGAAGGATAAAACATTAATTTGTATACGACATAAAATTGCATGTAGTGTTCACCACGGATGACGCAGTGGATAGAGTCATAAACTCTGAAGAAAATGTGCCCCATTTCTAGCCTCGTCTGGTGCAAAATCTCGACATTACTTGACGAGTTCCCAATAAGAACGAAACCGGTTTACTGGATGAAACTAAACAGTGTATTAAGTAAGAATGGAAACTCATCCAGTGCCGGCAATCTAATTTATTCTAGCATAAATATGTCTGCAAGCTGTTATTTGTTGTTTTACCTCCATATAGCAAGTTCATATGCATAAAACAATTAAGGCCAACGTTTAGACATCAAATCATTTCCAGCCACACAAAAGTCAAGTGACTAATGTTTCACTGCCATATAACCATAAGGAGTGAAAAAAAGTATATAAGTGAATTTAGATAAATTATTATTGAGATTTACGAGAGAGGGAGAGGGGTAGAGAGAGAAGGAAAACCTTGCTACTATGAGTAAATTTATCAGGATAACTCACAGAAATGAGGCAAACTAAACCTCTCCACAACACCATTATGGCCAAGTTAGCATTCGGGCAAGGCGACATCAGCAACACAGCTTCCTTGCGGATTTCACCGTATCACGTCATAAACAAACCGAACCTCGCAGCTAACTTTGCCCTACTAAGAAAAGAAAGTTACGAAGATGATTCTACTATACATCTGCAACAAGATCGCCACTGAGCTCGATTCGCTGCCATATCGCTAAGGGTTTCTAACCAAGAACTGTGATGTGCACGAGGACCCCATCCCGGCAGACTACCCAATTTGGATGTAAGTGACTTTAATTGTTTCTGCCATGTCAAAATCTGCCCACCTTGTTTCTTACGCCAATTTGGTGCTGGATGAGAGAACAGAGCTCTATTGGGCAATCGGAATGAGGGGCATACGCAAAACGTGACCGAGCCAACGAAGTTGATGGAGCCTTATTTGCTTTTCTAAAGACGAGCACTTATTGTCAGATCCAAAAATACGTCTACGGATGTCAACGTTAGTTATTCGTTGTTGGTAACCAACATGTGCTATACTTCTCAAACAACGATGATCGAATGCCTGTAAGCGTCTCAGATCATCAACTCTAAGAGGCCAAGTTTCACTAGCGTATAGTAAGACTGCGCGTACAGATGCATTGTAAACACGACCTTTAAGGCAAAGTGAAATATTCGCGTTTCTCCATAAATGACGAAGGTTCGAGAAAGCTACTCTAGCTTTCGCGATCCGTATTCTCACCTCGTCGGACATATTGCCTACGTTATTGATAGAGCTCCCAAGATATGTAAACCTGTCGACTATGTCAAGATCTTCATTCTGCAGTCGCAACGTTGGAGTGAGTGGTGGGTGATCCTGTAACAGTATCTTACATTTAGAGGTGCGAATTTCATACCGAAAGACGGAACAACGTTTGCTAATCTATTTAAGGTGGTCTGGGCAGCATGCTGATTGTCGAATAATAGGTACGATATCGTCCGCATAGTCAAGATCGACTAGTTTATCTCCTGGGAGAACTTCAACTCCAGCGTCCTGAATGTGTGAGAGAGTGTTGTTCATAATAGCATCGATTACAAAATTAAACAAAAATGGGGAAAGTGGACAACCTTGACGAACACCACTGCTGGTTGTAAAGTTATGCGTTAATTCGTTGTACACCTTAACGCGACCAGAAGTATTTGTGTAGAGAGCTCGTATAATATTAACAAATTTAGTGGGCACACCGCTTTTCGACAAGATATGGAATAAAACATTGCGATCCACCGAATCAAATGCACCATTGAAGTCTAGAAAGACGACTATTGTGGGACGGTGATATAAATGTCTCTGTTCGAGAACTTGCCTTAACGTAAAAATATTATCTATACAACCTCGTCCTGCGCGGAATCCGGCCTGTTCTTCTCTTGTTTGTGATTCACGTGAAGCGCTAAGACGACGTAGGATAATCGAAGCAAATAACCTTGATACGACCGGAGTCAAACTTATACCACGATGGTTATCGCACGAATTACGATTGCCTTTTTTGAAGATGGGAATGATGGTCGACTCATTCCAGTCAAGTGGTACGGTTTCCTCATTCCATATAGTATGAAAAAGTTTGGTCAACGCTCCTGAAATTATATCGCCACCATCCTTAAATAATCCCGGAAGCAGATCATCGGGGCCGGCGGCTTTGCGGCGCTTAAGAGATAGGATTGCATCGCGTACTTCTAATTCGGATGGTTCTTCGGGACTAACATTCCACACTGTTGATGCAGACATGCTTTCGGGAAGCGGAACTGACGCGGGTGGCCAAGAAAATTGATCTCTAAAGTGTTCAGCCCACCTGTCAAGACGACTTATTTTAACGGTTACTAATTCGTTGTTACTATCATTTATAGTTTCGCTAACTTTTAACTTTTTCGGACCTGTTGTGCGTATAGGTTGGAACAAACAAGCGACTGTTACCTGACGCGAAAGCTACTTCCATTTCTTCAGCCTTTCTGCTCCAAAAGTTTTCGAGATCGCCTTTTAGACTGCGCTTAAGTTGGCGTCTTATATTGCGACGGGTATTATTATGAGTCGAGCCAGGTGGAATTTGGCGCCTTATTTCGAGTATCTCCATAGATTTTACAGAGAGCCAGTGATTATTTCTACGGGGGCCTGCTATGCCACATACAGTAGTACCTGCATTGTGCATAGTGGAACTTATCTTGGACCAAAGTATATTCGGATTTTCGCTATTCAGACCAGTTAGATTAGCCTTAAGAATATTTTCATAGTTTTGTCGGATGGACGGTTGTTCGAGTTTGCCTACATCAATTTGGGGTTTATTCTTAATTATTTTCCCGGAAAATTTTAGAGCAAATCTACAACGGATAAGTGCATGGTCCGAGTCGACATAAGTGTTCCAAAAAGAGCGACAATCCTGGATGCAACCACGCCATCTATAACTAATTGCTACATGATCTATTTGAGTCCACCGTTGTCCGGGTGCTGGAGGACGCCATGTAGCACAACGTTTAACACTACGTCTGAAATTTGTACTACTTAAATATAGTCTATGTTCAGCGCAGCTATCCAAAAGCCGTTCGCCATTATCATTGCGAGTCGAGCTTAGAGTGTATCTTCCACCTAAATAAAATTCTGTGTTGCTTAAGCGACCAACTTGAGCATTCATGTCACCCAAGCTTCAGCTCGCGCGCTAAGGGCAATACCAACGCCCCATTTACCGGCTTGAGAGGACTCTGTGGAACCAAATGTTCGAAGCCAATAACGCGTAGATAGGGATGGTGCAACTAGTTCTGTAATACACGTAGGATCCTGTATTCTGGTTTCAGATACGCAACATATGTCGATTTCTAATTTATCCAACGTACGAGCAAGAGATTCTTGCTGTCCAAGTTGTTTTAATGTTCGCACATTAAATGCGCCTACGTTAAAACCTAACTTAGGTTTAATGAATGATCGTCTACAAGAACCATTTTCGATATTTGGCAACCTAGTATTGGGCTCAGTGTTATGATCTAAGCCAACCATATTTATAGTATCTAAAAGAGTGTTATTGTAAGATCGAGAAGAGGAAGGGGAAGGAAAGGACGCAGAATCGAATATAGAGTTGGAGTTGCCTGCAGTAGCCTGTTTTCGCTTATCCACCCTGCACGGCTCAGCAGATAAGGCGACCCTTTTTATACTGCGCGACGGCCGATGCAGTATGTAATTATTGTAAGTTGTACTTGTCATGGTTATATGTGGACTGTAAAAGAACACTAGGTCGCCCATTCCTAGTGATGGTTTTTATTCTGAGTTTTCCTTCTCCTAGATAGTCTGCCAACCAAAGCTGATGAGCACTATCTGCCCAGATGCCAGTGGCCAGAGTTTCCTTCAGCAGCCGAAACTTGCCCCTCACGTCTGGAACGCTTGCTCTCATTCCGTCACTACACATTTAACAAAAAGTTACAGTGCAGATAGACCAAACTCGAGGCTTCACATGAAACGGGATGATGGCTGTCCCTTTATGGCCCGGCAAGGTTCATGTTACCAATCCCGGGTCGACTAGCTTGAGCCCGCCGGTCGTCAAGCCGGAATTTCTATGGCTACGTTTAGAAAATAATGGGAATATTTTAAATCAATTTTCGAGCGTCAGATAAACACTAATCCAACTTTATGCAACGAGTCGCACAAAAGGGTAGTTACCGTCAGTCACAAACTGATGCGTTTTGACCATCCATGATTATCCTAAGAGCTTGACGGGTATGTTGACATTGTGCTTGTGAATTCGCCCCTGTAAACGACTGACTAGCTCACTTGACATGAGCCATCATATTCCAAGTGCTATTAGATAAACTATGCTTGAGCTTTAACGGTACATGAGGACCAACAAAGGCTGCTTGAAGACAACTATGTGCATATCTGCGTGAGTTCTGTTGCATTACTGAGGTAGCATCGCTAATCACTTTCCTCCTGCATAATCTCGGAGCTCGCAAATGAATTCTATTGTCGGAACAAGGAGGCTCATCCGTTTTCCTTTATTTCTTATTATCTATTTTCCTCTAGATCCCTCTCATCACTTACATTACACTTGTTGTGGCGCTCTGTTTCATTTGTCTCACTAATTCTCTAACTTCGTATCTTTTTGAAACTAACATCCGTTAATATTATTTATAGTTTGCAAGAATTTAAAAAGTTCGTAAATTAAATGACACTGTCTAATATAAATATAATATATAATATTTATAATAGGGGAAGTATGAAGTAGATATTATGTCAAATTCATTAAGGGTGCTGACTCTGCATAAGATCGCAGAAATACGAGGTTATAAATGCAAGTATCTACATTGGAATAAGCCCTAAACAGTTCATTTTCAGAATATTTAGTTAAGTAAAATAAATCAGTTTTGTTTAATTTATCAAAGTATTTTATTTAAATAATAGCATTCACAGAAGGAAGTCCAAATTCATTTGTTTCAAAAATAATCAAGTGCATATAGTTGCGATTCATTATCCGCTAATAATAAAAGCCTGCAGAATTTATTTATATAATTAATTTAACCACATGCACAATCAACGATTGCGCAATTGAAAAATTATATGATTTTTTTTAAAACATCAAGGCAAGCCTGATTGGAAAGTATCTTATGTGGAAAATTTCTATTCTCTCCAGATATATATATATATATATATATATATATATATATATATATATATATATATAGCCGGATGGTCATCGGTTTGTTTTAAAAGATAAAGGCGATTAGAACGCATGTATAATTTTATCCGGAACTATGTCTCAAAAGGCTAATTTCAAATCCTGTTCACCGGTCTGTTTGGAACAATTTGGGTGGATATAATAACGTTAAAAATTTTTACGAATTTTAATGTTGGCAACACCTGAAAAGTTCAACAGCGCCACATTTCTTGTACAAATATATAGTGGATGCGGAACTTAGTTTTGGCTCCTACTGATGAATCACAATTATGGATGGAACTTATGGATACATGAGCTTATACATTTTTACCATACTGACTTTAGCAGATTCTTTTGGAAATATTTAAACAAGATTTTTAATAGGTACAAAAACCTTAATAGATAATTGAATACATATACTAGTTCTCAGCTATCCAACATATGTAAACTTAAGAACTACTTTTTTGTATATTTTGATTAACCAAATCGGTTACCTTCTTCAGAAACACACAGGAGTTAATTAACACACTCGAGTTTCGCAATTAAAAGTAAATATATCGATTGCAAAACAAACGACAAACTGGTGGACGTAATTCTTTTGTAATCAAGTGACACACATCGTGCAAAAGAGAAGCATGGATATGTTTAATCATTAGCAGACTCAAGTTGAATCACGATTTCCATTTATACACATACATATTAGCCGGCGCGGTAATCCTGGCAAATACCTGATGAGTGCCCAATTTTGGCAAACCGGTCTACTTGATGAATTTCAATCATATTGATTTTCTACTGACAATATATATATATATATATATATATATATATATATATATATATATATATATATATTCTCAAATCCTAATGATGGCAAGGTGTACGTTCCATAATAACAAATCGGGGATGACTAATTTGAACTTTAGATAGAAATTGATACCAAATAGATTTCAACTTAAGGGAAAATCGACCAAAATATACGTTATTATGAATGAAAACTATGAAGTGCGCGGTTTTGATGGCGAGCTGAATGATTGCAGTGCGCTGGCTAAACGCCGTTGTCTGCAATTGTGACAATTAGTTTAAGAATGCCCAATAAGGACAAAACTGACCTATAGGATGATCTGTATTTGCTACTGTGCGCAAAATGTAGTTTACACCGACAACCTAGATATAACAGAATCCTTCCATAAAATTATATATATATATATATATATATATATATATATATATATATATATATACATATATATATATATATATATATATATATATATGTACTATAGCATGGCTATGTTTAGTTATGCTTAATTTAATTTGTACAAAACACCAAATTAAGTTACATTCATTTTATACTTATATTTAAAGAACACTATTTTAAGTTTGCCTGGCTTTTTGAAGCTCGACTACTATTTAGTATCATTTTATTGGTTTGTGTAAAGTATATTATTTGCAGTTTATCGATTTTCGTAAGAGTAGAATTTTTAATACAGCTCATTTTCGAACATTTGGTCATTATTCTAGAACACCCATATTCTTGATTTTTGCAGCCTTTTTCTTGTGTGGGCCAATTGTTAGCACTCGTAGATCGGTAAAATCTTCAATCGTTTCCATATCCAGAAGCACTGATTTTGTTTGGTCTTGATTGATAGTTTCTCATGTTTCCCTTCACTCGGAAGCCGTCCATCAGCTGCTTTTCTGAAAATGACGTTGAAACCAGATTTTCCGAAAGGCGGATTAAAACCAAAAAATAAGGACAGCGCTGCGCAAATTACAACAATATTTAAACAGCCGTATTCGCTTGTTAAAATTATTGCTAACATTATCAAACAAATTAAACTTATCCTGCCAGTTGGGCTCAACGAGGTGTGTGCATCAACTGTCTTCAATTTGATTTCGAATATTTCGAACTTCAGGTTTTGCAGAAGCTCTTCCGCAACGAAAAGCACATTTCCAGGTTTTTAAACTCCTCCCTCGTCGAGCAAAATGTTTCTTTCAAAGATTATTAACAATTGGTTATCATTGTAAAAATTTGATCAATACTAAAGAGGCTATATGATTAGAAAAGTATTATCTTTTCAACAAATAATGGATTGTATTATTATCATGTGAATTGGCATTCTAAACGTGGGAAGTTGGCGCAACTGGCTGATCCAATTTGCGGCGACACAGGTGAATGCCAAATTCACCACGGATAACAATAAATTCCCGCCAATCACCTTTTTGAAAATATAATCCTTCTTTATAATCAAATAGCCTTTTAAGTATATTCGTGTGAATGTTTGTGTGTAAACGAGAAAAATCCGTATATCTATATGAAACGCGATTCGTTGTTTCTTTAAAATTAGGACAGTGGTATTGAAGACACTCGTTAGAAGCACATAATATTATTTGTTTTTCCATTACAGGTTATCATGATGCAATTGAAAATATGACAGGTGGGACCAGGTAAAATCATTCTTATTTTTCTATTTTATATATTAGGGTATACACGCGAGCATCGAATTCAGTAATACAATACATTGAATACTATGCTTTCTTTTTATGCAAAATAAGCACTGACCTGGATAATTTCATAGGACAACATTATCTCAGTGCTTTAAATTTTTGTCGCCTTTGTTTTAGTTAAAATTCATCATAAAACATGATTTGCCGGAAGTAACGATTATTAAGAGTCGAACATCATACTTTTAAACAAAGATCACGTCTAAAAATAGTTTTTAAATATCAGTCAACAGGAACTGAATTCTACAGTAAAATATGTTGACCGTCACATAAAACAAAATTTCCTGTGCTGTTGTTCCGAACAGTGACAAAATAATCAGTGATCATGAAAAATTGGACTGTGACATTGTCCGTTAAATTAATAAAACTGTAGTGACAGCGAAAAACAAATAAGGTAATGACTCAGAGCAGTAATCTATTTCAGTGCAGTAAAAATAAAACTATAATAGGTAAATTAGATGATGTACAAAGAAGAATTGAAGTAAATATATATATATATATATATATATATATATATATATATATATATATATATATATATATATATATATATATATATACAGAAATATATTAGTATTTTATAAGAAAAAAATTGGTGCGCATAACAAAAGTTGCAAAATGTATCAAATAAAATTTATCAAGTGGACCGGATTCGTTCTTTTCTGGCATTAAAGTACTTACAAGAATTGCGATGACCAGAGCTCGAACCCTGGAAAATTTTCTTCGGAGTCTTGCATTCATCTACGGCCTATATCTATACATTGGGTGTACTTAAATGTATATTACATGTCACATACTTACTGGAGAATCGTCAGTAGGCGACAGTCCTACACCCAACAAACTCATTATAAATATGGTCAAGTAACATGGGAGAGTTTGACGATAGAATCTATTTATGGAATTTGCTTCATATATAGCATTCAAAAATGCTAATTCACTGCCAGCTCACCATATATGATTTATACCGAGCCTGATTAGGGTATCAATACAGTAGATTTAAAGATAGGCTCAATTGCGTCAAAATTGAGAATTACAACTACTTCTGAACACATCTAATTCCAGCAAATCCATACACTCTGGCCTTGATCGACTTCAGTCGTCCCATTTTGCGGTAATCAGAGCATCATTAAATAAAGTATATAATTATTACATATTGTTTGTTGTGTAAGACTAATATATATGCGATTGGGTATAAGGTATTACGTACCTAGTAACAAGTTATATCAAATAAGACGAAAATCACATGTTAAAGTCACCATGAACACAAGGTAGAATCTCATGTACAGGTATTTCATGCTTATTGAAAACTCATCCGTAGGAACCGATACTATGCCCTACACCTACTATAAATTTGGTCAAGAAATGAGGGACAGTTAGACGGTGTAATTTTCTAGACGTATGTGCATTAAAGCAGTAGCAGATTCAACGTCAAAAAATATTTTTTTCATAGCGGTATCAAAGTTAGCTCACTTTATGTAATATGCACAAACCCTGTATAAGGCACCAGAATCATAATTTTAGGCAATAGATAGCTTTTAGTGGTAATTGTGGACAACACACTCTGTATATCTGCTAATCCAGTGCAGCCTTACAATCTGACCATGACTGACAACAGTTATCATGGTAATGCAGTAAATATGGCATCATTCAATGAAACATAAAAAAGTGTTACATATTCCTTATTGCAGAGAATAACGTTGGCATTTAAGTTTTAGGTATGCGTATCTAGTAATAAATTAGTTGAATATTGGAAACAAGCCTATATCGTAATGGTAATTGAACAAATTACGATGGCCTTTGTTGAACATAGAAATGATGATCTCCCCGATCTAAGAAACTTACACCGTCTTCGCAATCAATATAGTACGAAAAAGAGTAGTTAACGCCCAACATATTAATTTGCATCCAACCTTAAATTAGGTCAGAAGCAAATCATTGGGACCTGCAGATTTGCGATTCTCAAGAGATAATAATATATATTTTATTTTTTTAGCTTTGATGGTTGATTGAGTTTAGACATCCGCATTGTTGATACAGGCATAATTTCGGATATCCGGGCTAATGCAAATGGCCAGGAAAAGTTATACTTGTAGTGTTCAGCCAACCCTAAAAAGCGACACATCTTATCAGCTTTTAAATCATTGCTGCAATCATACATTGTTTCGCTAACTTTCACTTTTCTCGGACTTGTTGCTCAAATAAGTTTGAACAAACACTCAATGCGAAAGCCCCTTACATCACTTCAGCGTTTCTGATCCTTAAGTATTCAAGACGGATTCGCAGTTATTTACTAGGTGTTACGTAATAAGTAACTAATTAGTTCAAATATGACCGGAAGGATAATGAATGTTAAGTATAATCGCATGCGTACATTCGTTTCGTGCTTACTGGCGACTCATTAGTAGGAGCCGATATTAATCCCTATATCCACTATGTGAGTTAGTGAGGAATGTGGGACAATTGAACAGTACAATCTCCCATACGAATGTGTAAACCTGCAGAAGTACAGCTAGGTTCATATAAAGTTTACGACAATGCGACTTCAAAGACGAACATAATTATTCTCGATACCACTCACTTAATGACTCCACATCATAGAATCACTTAGCAAGATGTTCTTGAATGGATGCATATTTGTTAGTATCTAGTCACAAACGAGATTCAGTAGAGAGGCCAATTTCATTATTATTATTGGCATACGCACTTCTTGAAGCCACTATGCAAGAGGCCTAGATTTCCGTTCTTATATGTATGTATGTATGTATGTATGTATATGTGTATGTGTATGAGTTTACATATGTATGCATTTATGACAGTATGTATGTATGCATGCATGTATGTATGTATATATATATGTATATATGTATATATGTATGTATGTATGTATGTATGTATGTATGTATGTATGTATGTATGTATGTATGTATGTATGTATGTATGTATGTATGTATGTATGTATGTATGTATGTATGTATGTATATATGTATGTATGTATGTATGTATGTATGTATGTATGTATGTATGTATGTATGAATGTATGTATGTATGTATGTATGTATGTATGCATGTATGTATGCATAACTAATTTTATTAAATATTAAACATAGAATGAGCACATAAATACGATAATTGCCAGCAATGTGTATATTACCATGCATGGTTTAGTAGATCTAGAACGATAAACGATTACCCATCAAGTTTTTATCTTTTGGGTTCCTTGTGGCGTTTTATGTCAATGAGCAAGACCATAACCAAATTGATTGGAAAGTCAGCTAAATATTGCTAGTGTACTTATCATTATCTGTGCCGATCTTCACAATTTATATCAATACGACTTTTTCAATGCATACGTATGCACTGCACGAAGACAATATCAATTTCAAAACGCATCTTTACATTAAAAGAACATTAATGTTGCGCGACAGGATATCGCAAAATTACTTGGATTTGGTCCGGCTAATGAACTTTCGTAGAGTGATATTAACAATGTATTGTGTGAGCTCGAATCGCACACTCTTAACTCTAACTTTTAATTCTGACGGTGACATAATAGAATTGGCAGTTAATGACTGTGTTTGTCATAAATGAATATAACTGTGTATTTAACCATATTAATCAGCAAAAAGTAATACAGTAATTGATTAAACGAAATTTTCTCATTTTCTTTAGTAATTGCTTATTGTTGGTGGGATAATTGTCGACCCAAGAGAATACCCGAAACGAGTATCGAACCATTGAGAATAAATAAAATGTTGGCAATACAAACGGTCGAATTCTTGCGACAAACAAGGACCAGGTAAATAATTTTTATTGCGGAGAACTAATATACATGCAAGCATGTATTAGGTGTTGCGGACCTAGTAAAAAATTAGTTCAGTTGTGACCAGAAGAATAAACCAAAGGCAGTATGAACGTAAAGTATAATCACATGTAAACTCGTTTCGTGCTTACTGGCGACTCATCAGTAGGAGCCGGTATTACGCCCTTTAACCACTATATATTTGGGTGAAGAATGTGGGATAGTAGGACGGTACAATCTCCTAGACGAATGTGTAAACCTGCAATAGTGAAGCTAACATCATACAAAGTCTTCGACAATGCGACTTCAACGCTAACTCAACTATATAATATATATACAGATTCTGTAAAGGAAAATAACACTATGGCTGTTGTGCTAGTAACCGATACCAACGTTATTGTACCGAATAGGTAAATGGTACTAACACTTTGAGTTTCGAGTCGGTACATGGTACCAAACTGATGGATATCAATTTATGCTATAATATTGGTATCGGTTACTTACACAACAGCCATAGTGTTAGTATCCTTTACAGACTCGGTATATATATTATATAGTGTGAGTTAGCGTTGAAGTCGCATTGTCGTAGACTTTATATGATGTTAGCTTCACTATTGCAGGTTTACACATTCGTCTAGGAGATTGTACCGTCCTATTATCCCACATTCTTGACCAAAATATATAATGGTTAAAGGGCGTAATTCCGGATCCTACTGATGAGTCGCCAGTAAGCACGAAACGAATGTGCATGAGATTATACTTTCCGTTCATACTGCTTTGGTTTATCCTTCTGGTCACAACTGAACTAATTTGTTACTAGGTTCGCAACACCTAATACATACCTGCAAGGACCAGGTAAGTTGTTACTTTTTCGACATTGTTTTGTTATATACTAAAAAATTAAACAATGATAATTAGTTTGTGGACTGAGCATTGTTAGTCAGTTTTCTGTGGTGCCCTTAAAATGGAAACGGAATTCAACAATCAATAATTTCAGGAGTGCTGATATAAACCATTTTAATTAAGTTCGCGAACGTGAGATTAACATCAATCCCATTTTATTTCACTAGTCACACAATATAGAAAAAGTACCGTCAGACGCACATACTCACCGTAGTAGGTAGGAACGCGTCAGTATGTATGACTAATTGTGACTTGTTATGCAACTAGTTAAAATCAAAAGACTTCGGAGAAATGAGAGTATGAAAAATAGATTTAAATAAGTATATATTATCACCACGCGCCCAATCAATGTTAGTCTAATTAAGGTGTGGGCATTTTTTCGTTCAAATACCGCATTTATTTCAACATAAATATCTAAACCACTGCCCACAATTATTACCAATAGACATTATTTCCAATACATAATTGTAAAAGTAGCAAAGCAGCAAAAAATGTTTTCATAGTATTAAGAAGGCAAGTATTAGGTGGGTGTATAAAAGATTGCATGGATAATTTTCTGATAATCTGAAAAGCGCCAGACGAATTGATTTTAGGCAATTCTAATAGCGAAAAATTTCTGATAATGTAAAAGCTAATTTCGCGCAAATAATTCCCAAGCTTTTGCGTATCGAAGCTCATTATAGGACTACCAAATACAGAGAGAAAGAGAGAACAGCCATAAGTGACTTTAAGTTAGGGACATCATGAAATATAGTTATATATATATATATATATATATATATATATATATATATATATATATATATATATATATCCATTATTAACTATACTGTGCACATACCAATTAGCAGGTCGAACCGTTACGGGGAAATTAAAGTATGAAAAATAGATTTAAATAATTATTTAGTATTAAGGAAATGTCTGCTATTGTGAGAATCTTCATGTGTATGTGTGATTAGAGGCATGAAGATGATATGGGAAATGCCATATCAAAACGTCGCCAGTGAACGAAGATTAGATCGTATCTCATTTCCAGTGGTTAGAATGAACAATGTTGAAGCCTTCAAAAGAAAGGAACTAATCCGCACCCAGCCAGATAAAGCCAAAATCGATGCGTTCTTGGAAATGGGGATCAATCAGATCTTTGCGAAACTTATATTGATTTACTTCACGATAATAAGCATTTTGCTATAACAATAATGAGTTATCACTGCCCGTGCAACCAATGTTTGTTTAACCATATAAATTTACATTTCAATACCACATTTCCCAAGCAGTGTTCTGTCTGTTCTATAATGACAGATTGGGGATGGTTGGTTGGAACTTTAGGTCTAAAGGAATGTCATATAAGCTCCACTTAAAGGAAAGACTGACCAAAAAACCTAAGTTAGTATATAACTGAAAAGTGTGTGTGGTGCGCGGCAGGGTAGTTCTGTGTTTAGAGCAACAGATTCCGAAGCAGATGTGCACAGATTTCAGCTTTGTCCGCGGCAAATTCTGGACAGTGCGTGATGATTTCTTAATAAGGACAAAACCGGTCTACTGGATAAATTGCCCTTTCAAAACTATACAATGCTCAATTTATTCTGATTAATGGATGTACATAAAGGATCAGATGTTGTTAATAAGATCGCAACCTTGATTATAGTAACATTCGAGAGCATTCGGCCGTTTCACTTTGCAAATTACTATTGGTTACTTTTTCTTTATTTAAAAGCGAGTATTACATTGTTATGCTATGCATATACCTTGAAGAGTGCACCTATCTTTTTTTCTTTATTAATGGTTAACCAATTATCTGGTAGGCTTATGGCTAAATGCCGGATTCTTCTGATGTGCATTTTGCATACTGCATAACAAATGATGACCATGAAATCTATCACAACGCAAAGAAGTATTAGCGCTTTGGCAGCAACCTGAAGAAGTAAGACTGTTACCAAGTGCGCAAATTTTGCCAAATCAATAACAATATAAACAGAAAAGTTACAGCGTCGCATCACAAAACCTAAACCGCTCGTACATATGGCATATATAACAAAACTTCGACACACATTCATATATTTCTATATCTGACTTGGCCATAATGGTGTTTTTTAGATGTTTAGTTTGCCTCGCTTCTGTGTTCTCTAGCTATATATATACTCCTAGTGACTAGGTCCATAACTTTATAAATCACTCGCATTTAAAAAAAATGATTGCATAAATTATTATTTTTGTCATTATTATTGCTTATTTCTCTAAATTTTACTTGCTTATTTTTGTTATTTTTCTTATGCTTATATGGCAGTGGAACATAAATTTTTAATGACTTATGCTACTGTGCATGATAACAATGATGATATTAAAATAACTATGCGTACTCAACGTGCAGTTCAACATAGTACAAAGTTTTTAAAAAAGCGAAATATAAATTAACTTTTATTTATAGAGTGGGTGTTTTCCATCCGACTGAAGGCCTACTTTTAGTCTACTGTTGTTATGATATGCTGTTATGGTAGCAACATATGCAAATGCACGCGTACATTAGACAATTAATATTAGGAGATTGAATCTTTCACTCGACAAATTATATGGAGAGTTTACATGTCTTGCCGACTCCTATTGACAATTATCCGACAAAGGCAAGTCCAATGTGTCATTGTGATATAAAAATGATGCCTAACGCGACATTTGCGAACTATTTTGACAATAAACGGCGCTTATTCAAACTCTTGGCAAAACACAATTTTAAATTTTTATAAAATTTAATACCATCTACATAATGCAAAATTATCCCAGACAGATTTAATATAATACATAGCGTCAGCATAAAATTGTTCTAACAAATAAACGCTTATAATACTTGGATATAGAAACTCATTTAGGAGAGAATTAAAATACTTTTGTGATGAAACCGTAAAATTTTTAACTATCTACGAAATACTGAACATCGCATAAGAAGCAAACAGCCTATTCGTTGTTAAGTAACCAAATAAAAAGATCTTCCAGCGTATGCACACTGTAAGCAGACTAAATTTTCATTTTAATGAAAACTATTTCAATTTGGCATCTCTCCTTGCTTTCGAATGCATATCCTCAGATATAAACGGATTATATTGAAAAACCGTAAAACATTTCTAAAATTAAGCCTGTTTAATTAATAATTGATTACAATGGAATACGAAATCAGGTCATTTGTGACAGAAACGTTTTATGAATCGCTGAATTTCAAACTGCAAGGAAACTGGTATAACCGATGTCGCATCACCACCTAGTAAATTTGTCTTCGGCCATGTGTTATATTAGGATTCTCGGTCGCCACATTTCTGTCTGCAGTTCAGGGGGTTACTTTCCTCAAAACTAAATCTACTACTGACATTTTTCGAAGGTTTGTGTAGTGCAGGCGTCACAATGATGATTGTAACGATTTTGTCGCTTTGCACTATCAGTTACGCAATGATCCGATTAATCCCCATTTCATTTCTACTACCAACAGGTTAGTTTAGATAGGACTTCAAAGAAATTTCAAAGCCAGCATGAACAGGGAGTATAATTTCACTTACAAATGCGTTCCGTGTGTGCTAGCGAGATTTCACATTACTACGTATGTAGTGGGTTTGAAACATAGCGCCAGCTTCTACTAATGGATTGCCAGTTAGTACGTAACGTATTTGAACATAGGAATACACTTTTGTTCATGCTGACTTTGGCACGTACTTCGGAACCTATTTAAACTAAACTGTTACTAGGTACACAATGTTTAACACAATTTAATATTTCTCAGCGACCAAAATTATAGATCTATTAAAGATCTATTGCTTTTTTACCTCTAACATAACTTTCATGTAATCATTGCATGGTTATGCAAAATTAATGCTTTAAAATTCTATGTAAATGCAATGCAGGCTTTGAAGATAATGCATCGATATTATTAAATAGTCAGAAGTTTTGTATTTCCATTTATTATTTTCATCATTTTCCAAGTTTACTTTTTCTAAATTCTTTACATTCCGGTAAACAGAAAGCAGCTGAAAGTAAAGAATTGAAAAACATCTGATGACAAGCGCATATCAAAGAAATCAAGCTCTGATGTGCTAGGTCAGTCTTTTGGTTTCCGTCACTTGCCAAAGCTCTTGTTAAAAGTGTTTCTCGTCCTATTTAAAAAAGAGCCTGTTTCGTACTGATTTGTTTCATAGCAAATAGCAATCATCTGGTTTCACTAGTACATCGATGTTTATAAATAGATCATTTACAACAAAGAATCAATAAAGGCTGCATGCTTAATTAAATCACTTAATGGTCACTACTAAAATGTTATGACTAGCGCCAATCGAAATCAGAGTATGACGCAAGAGTACAGACTTGTCTTTTGCTCATTTACAGTGAAATTTTGTCTATTTTTAAATCATAGTGGCAAAATATAATGTGTAATATGTATGCATCGAATTCACACCGTAAGTGACTTTACGATACATGGACACAACCACAGCGATTACATGGAGAAGAGTAGAACTATGTTGTGTCATAATAAAATTTCCTAATTTTTTAAAAAGCTAAGTAACTACATATATTTTGTTTAAATTACGACAATTAAGTTGCAAAAACATTGAGAAATTTATCGGATTATATAACTGCGTTTGGCCAATTGCACGTTTAATGTTTAAAAATACGAAAGAATAAAATCTCTAGATTTCAAAGACATAAATATAAAAGTATTTACTTCTCCACCAAAGGCATCCGAAATATCTCCAACTGAAAAAAACTGTAACTCAGCCTGTGTTACTCACAAAACAGATCAAGTAATATCGGAAAAATCCAGTTTCGCATTTTTTTCATTCTTTTAAACAATTAATACTGCTTCTACGAAAGCAATCACTACTAATATTACTGCTATTACTAGTACTAAAAGAACAAAAAAGCAAATACAACTACTACGGCAGTGTAAACGACAACAAGAACAACTACTACAAATCCTACTACTTCAAAAACAACATCTACTACCATTACAAAATCTATTGCTACTACAATTATTAATAAAATAACAGCAACAAAAACAAATGCTAATGCCAAAATTAATTCTACAACTACTTGAACAACTACAACAGCAACTACTAGTACTGCTTCTAGAACTACTACTAATAATACTACAGCTACTAGTACTACCATTGCGAGTACCACTACGTCAACTACTACCACTAAAACAACTACTACTACTATTATTATTAGTAGTAGTAATAGTAGTAGTATTAGTAGTAGTAGTGAAACTCTCAGTTATGGGTGGGCCATATATGAATACCAGATTTTTCATTTCTAGTGAGGTGTTGAGACTTGGTTTAAACTCTTTTCAATGGCTTATCTATTACACGAAATTGTTCCAACGCGCAAGCGTCACGATTATAGGAAATAGAGTTATAAGGGTGCATAGATTATCGCTCCAATCGTTGTCTCAGTCTTTAGGCAAAAATATTTCGTTCATTATTTAAATCAATTTTTCGAGCTTGATTGAAAGAATTGTAAACACCACCCACGCAATCAATGATAGTTTAATTTTATTTCGTGCATTGGCGAACCATAATGGAATCTTATAAGTTATGTTGCAATGACAGCGATAGATGTCTCCTATCAATTCAATTAATATCCTTGCTTTGAACCTCTGAAATACCAATTAATTTGTTGATCAAGCCAACTGAACGAATAAAGCCGTTTTTCACGGAGCTCAAGCCTCAAAAAAACAGTTTAAAAAACAATTCACACGACGATTATCTAAAGGATGAGTCCATGATACTAGTCAGCAGTTATTCAGTTGGCTTTGTATGAGTCTGACTAGCTGTCCTAGTAATTACCAGAGCATTATGATTAGGATGAAGCAATTATAAATGATATGGATTGCCTTTCAATATAAGAGATTTTGCAGTAAGAATTCTATAAATCATAGACGCAGTCATCTAGTTAGCTTACGTTTGATGTTTGCCTTACAATTCCTATAATTACTATTTTTTATTTTTCCTATATTAACCGGTCAATTATTTGTGCATAGTTTTTGTCATAGTAACACTAGCAAGTATTTAACAAGTCATTTTAGTTACATTCAAAGTATCTCACTGATAACTTAGATTAACATTTTAATTTTGGTTACAACTAAACTATGGTTGTCCTTTGTGGTTATGTACTTTATTAATATTTCCATAACTATCAATACGACAGTTTAACAATTAATTATACACGTTATCTTGATTAGCCCTAAAACAATACACAAGTACTTGCTAACAAGCAATAAACAGAGCCTAAGGTAGTTTTCGCTCCATACAAATTTGGCAGACAAATATTTACAAACATGAGGGATTTGACAAGGTTTCGGTTAAAGATGATAAACATTCCGGGGTAATGAGTATGCACTTTAAAAATTGATCTTTCCTCTAAATATTTTTGCCCAATTTGTACCTAAAGTCGAACGTTGGATACTTTAGGAAGCCACCAAAATCGAAATCAAATCAGAGAATAGAAAAATTACCTATTAAATCAAAGTTTCGATCTTGAAATAAAGTCTAATTTTATTTTTTGTAAAAATGGAGAGTGTGAAATAATGGAAAAAAGCCAATCAATTGCGCGGATCACCTCCATCACATACATACATACATACATACATACATATATAAATCCATACATTCATACACACATACTTACATACATACA